>CAVNZG010001752.1:40904-65631 GCA_963693315.1 Diogma glabrata
ATAATTTTGTCCAAAAATTTCGAAAGTAAGTATATTGATAATAGCACGAGGCTATTGTTAGGCACTATTTGTTATTAGTATAATTCAAAAGTTATTGGTGAAATTGAATGATGTCCGTACATTTTAGAGAATTTCATTGGGTTAAATTAAAATAAAACTAAGGCAAACAATTTTCAATTACATCACACTATCCATGACATGTAAATTAATTATTACAATAAGTGTAACGTAATGAGAATCAAAAGTGTTATACTACCTAACAGTTTTATTAAAATATGATTTTTTCTATGATAGCATATGAAAAGTTTATTTTCATCACGCTTAATTCCCTGTGAAAATGGGTTCTTTTTTACTAGTGTAAAAAGAATAACAAATTATAGTTGCTATGGTATCTTCATATAATTTTACAAAGTTTTTAAAACAAAGCAACCATGAAAAAATAGAATATGAATTTTAAATGTTATTTTGTCGATTTCTAATTTAATAATTTCTAATAAATATCGTTTATATATTAACTATCATAGAAAAAATTGCATTTCCTACGGGAGATAAAAACATTTTCCGTTCATGAAATTGCCCCACTTGCCCGACGATAACACGTCGCGTGAACAAATGTTTACTCACGTAAAAGCAGTGTTTTCATCTCTTGAGGAAAATATACTATTTACGAACTCGAATTTAAGATATTATTGAAATTTTCACAGCTTTTAATAAGAATAAGAGGCCTGTCTTAATGTTTAGAAAGAAAATCCGTACAACTTGGAATCAGATATCCTTTTTATCGTAAATCAGATGTAATTTAAACATTTCAATTTATTTTGACACAGAATAATGCAAACCCTACTACAATTTGTAAATTGTTTGCATTTAATTTATAATTAGTAGTTCATTTTTCATAATAGATCAACAACTGAGCTACGCTCATCTACTGATTTACATATCATATTTATAACACATTTTTCGGGGTGTAACCCATTGGTTAGTCTCATTTACATTATTTTATTAAGAATACTTTTGATTATAAGATCAAATCTTTTGGCTTCGTTCTTTTAAGCCTTCTGTCAGCAACAGGTACATCAATTAGCTGGCGTATTTCAATATTTTCATGTACGCTAATACGCGTGGTGTGTTTAATTGCAAATATTTTTATTTCATCCTTCACGAACTCTATCTTTAGGTCCCTATGGAGGTCTTTGTTTTGGAACTACTGAATAATTTTCGTGTTCGTTTTGTTAGTTCTGCCTTATAGTTGGATACCATACGTCCACACTGATTTCAGTATTTGACAATACAGAAGCAGTTTGTTTTGAATAGATAGTGCTGAGTTTCTACCAAGTAACCAGTACATCTTTCTAAATTTCAAATTCAGTTCTTCTTTTTTATTTTTAACATGTCATCTCAGTTTAGCATCCAGTATCATACCTAGATATTTGGCGGTGTTTGCTTAAGCAACTTGTGTTGAGTTGATTTTCAGGGGTATATGGCTTACGTTTTGGTTATTGAAGTTAAGATGAGAGGATTTTGTTTCATTCAGCTTAATTTGCCATATTTTTGTCCATTTGAGTTGATATTAGTTGCGTATTGCAGTTTGCTAATTGCTTCTTCTACGGTTTTTCCGGTGGTCAGCATTGCAGTATCATCTGCAAAGGTTGCAATAGTTGTTTTGCTTAGGCCAGGCAAATCTCTTGTATATAGCAGGTATATTACCGGTCCTAGGACGCTCTATGCAATATATACATCTCTATGCAACATATACTTTAAGCCATGATGCCAAACTTTATCAAAAGCTTGAGTGACATCAAGAAAAACTGCGGAGCATACCCTTTTGGTTTCAATCGTTTCTTCAATAATATTCGTGATCCTGTGCACTTGTTCGATGGTAGAGTGGATTTCTCTGAAACCAAACTAATCCGAAGGTATGAGGTTTCTATTTTCTATTATTGGCTTAAGTCTTTTAAGAAAAAGTTTTTCAAAAAGCTTCGATATCGTTGTGAGTAATGATATCGGTTTATACGAGTTTTTGTCATTTGGTGATTTATTCGGTTTTAGGATCATAATCACTTCTGCTACTTTCCTTTGCATCGGTACATACCTTAATCGGCATGTTGCATTAATGATATGAAGTATTTTGACCAAACCTTTATCAGGTAATTTTTACAACTTCACTAGTGATTAAATCGTAGCCTGGGGCCTTTTTGGAACCAAAGTGGTAAGTATTTCGTCTTTAAGTTCATGTAATGTTACATATGATTATTCTTATGAATCAGTTTTGTTCGCTTTCGTTATATTTTCGTCTTCTGGCAGTCGACCAAATGGCTTGGAGGTGCCCTCTAGTAGTTTTTCAAATAGATCTGCTTTTTTTTCTGCAAATTCTGCAAATGGATCTGCAGCTCTGCAAATGGATCTGCATTACTGGTCTTTTGAGTCCCTTTGTTGCTTCCAGTGAGTACTCATTGCTTTTATCTCCAGAGAGACTTCAAAGATATCTGTTAATTGATTCATGTTTTGCTTCTTTATAGTAGCTGTCTTTACTTGTATGAACAGATTATTTTAAATAGTTTTGTGTTCTGCAGATCGTGTTGTATGAAAAATTTTACGTGCCTTGCGGTTTGATTTAATCAATTCTCTCAATTCCATGGGAAAGTTTGCATTTAGATTACGATAAGGATTCGGTGCTGGGGTACTTGTCGTTGCTGCAAAATGTACAGCTTCAATCAACCTATGGGTTTCTAATTGGTACTTGTAGATCTATTTTCTCTTCTATACACTCCCGAAAAACAATCCATTCAGTTTTTTGAATGAAGATTTTTTTTTGCATTGAATTTTCTTGACAGTTACTATTGTGTGAATTCATAGAATGTGTAATATTTCTATTATAGTCAACATTCTAAGTCACGAGTATATATTGATTGTTTCCAATGAACTCGAAAATCAATGATCGACACTAGGTCAATTATTGTCATATATGCGCGCTTGCATATTTGCCAACATTTTGGGGAATTTTATTTATTCAGGATTTTGTGAGCAATTAAATTCAAGTAACTAAGAAATTAATTTGAATTTTTCCAATTCAAAGGTATGGTTAGAAATATCTCAGAAAAAAACTCTGTTTTTCTCTTTTACGTGTTTCGGTTGGGATTCGAACTCGTAACCTCATCAGTGCCAACAACAGTTCTTGATGCCACATTGTACTCCCGAGCATGATTATCTATCTTTTGCGCTTTTTGATTGCTCACACAGTTTCTCTTGGTATAGCTCATTCGCTCTACTAATGTTATATTGCTTGTTTTGTGATGGCTTGCGCGTTTTATCTCTTCTTTTTGGGGGTTGGATGCATCCACGATAGTTTGCTGAATGTTGTCCTTTGCAATTTATGCACTTGGTTATGGTGTCTCTGTTTACTGGGCATACTTGCGTTAAGTGTTTACCGGCACATTTGACACATGCTGGTTCCTGTCCACAGTAGTTTTGTGTTTGATTAGAACCTTGACACTTCTTGCATTGTGGTATTCTCATAGAGTTTTTCTTTAAATGTTTAATTTTCACTCTCATATTGAGTATGCCCTTTATATTATAAATTTCTTGTATATTTTCATTTTGTTCTAATGTTAACATAAAAAGAGGAAGTCGTCTTTTATGGATAGTTGTGGATTCATTTTCGTTGGTTTTTCTTGCCTTTTTGATGATGTTAACTGCATCTAAGATTTTAAGACCTATATGTGTCAGATCATCAATTATATCATTGGCCAAACAAGTGAGATGTAGTCCTCTTGCCATTACCTTGATTGGGCGTTTATTTTTGTTTTCATATGCAACCCATTAATATTCGTCAATGTTTAGTTTCAACGTTAAATTTCTGTATGCATCAAATTTTGATGTGTTGATCTTCCAGACATCATTGTTGATATCGGTAATTTGGTTTTCTTTATCCGTTATCATTTTCACTATGGTTTGTATTTCCGCATGACTTGAAACACCCGTTTATCAATTGCATGTGCATCTTGCGGTTGACTACCGCTTGATACTTACTCAGGGGAACCCCAGCTTTCCTCTTTTTACTTTTCTTACTTGGCTTACTCTTTTTCAGTATCCAATCTGTTTCTCTTTCCCATTCCTCTTCATCTGCTAGATACGAATGCGTTTGTTCGTCTTCTGATATCTTTGCCGAATTTAGATTATCAGTCATTTCCGATTCACTTGCTTCTTGACTCATTTTCAGGTCTAGATTTTCTCTTTTAAAGCAGCAATTTTATTGCTTAGCTTTGATATTATCTCCTCTATTTTGCTTAGTTTTTTCTGAGCTCTAGATTTTCTTTTTCTAGATGCCTCAGTTCTGCTCTTATACATAGTCTTGTTGACGTTCTTCTTTTACAGTTTCCACTTCATTTGTGTTTATATTTAGCAAACTATTGCTTCTTTCTCTTTTAGGAGAGCTTGATGTCTTCCTGCTAAGTTGGAACGGATTTTGCACATCAAGTTCCTTGTTTTGATTGTAGTTTCAGTACGTAACTACTTTCTCTACTAAGTGAGCTTGTAGATTGGGTGCCTCCCGATTGTTTGCAGTTGCTCGATATCGACAGGTGGGCGCCTGCTTGCTCACTCCCTTTAGCCGCTTGCACCGGGTTTCCGATTCCCTGCACCGTAACGTTCGATCCTTCTTCACCACTCATGATGGGTGGTTGATAACGGAGTTTGCTCCCCGCACAAAGTTTCATTATAGTCTGCTACCTAGTGGAAAATACTAAGATTTTCCACCGCCCCTAACATGGAGAACAGACGTCGTTTTGTGCCGCTCCTTCATGGAGAACAGACGCACAGGGTTTGATTGACTATTCAGCATAACGCTTCACTACTATGAAGGATACTTCGTGGAGGCTGCCAATCCAGTACTCTATCTAAACTTGTTGGGATATTTCTTGTGTTTCCTTAATTTTGATATTAAAGACTGTTTTGATTTTTTTTTTAACAAATTTGTTGACAACGATTTGCCATTGAATTGACGTTCGTTTATAAAATAAACAAAAAGGGTTTTTGTGATAAGCAGCTTTTCGTTGAGCCAATGAAAAAGTTTATAGAAAATAACAATTAACTTTTTAGTGTCTTTATTGTTATTACGTAATATTTTTATCCTCTTCCAACTATTAATATCAAGTTTATTTTTATGTTTTTTCCATAATAATAGTATGTATATTATTGTATTGTTTTCTAGCCTATGGCATAATAAACTTAACCTATTGCGGTATGAAAATTTTCCTGTAAAAATGATCGTTATTCGATGGGTTATATGATTGTATTAATCAAATTTTTTTGATTGTATTAAATTATTTTTCAAATTTTACTATTCTTCAAATGTTAATCTCAATTGCATTGCTATTTTTCTCAAAACTCATTTTTTTCGTTAAATTTTGATGATTGTATGGAATGGGTTTTTTGTCATCAAGGGTTTTTGTTCATAAATTGTTTTTCTCAATTAAAACAATAAAGATTAGCTAGACGCTAGACGTTCTACGGAATTAAGTAATGTAAAATTAAATAAATGATAATGTGTAAAATATTTATTTCGAGTTAAATAAAAAATGTGTAAAATATTTATTTTGAGTTAAAATTAAAAATTTATTATAAAAACATATATATGTAAATCCAAAAAAACTGGTCATTTTTTAACTCCACTTTTTTTCCTGATGAAAAATTTTAAGGCGTGTTGCAATAAAATTAATAAAAAAAAACAAAAAGTTTTCCCTTCCTGAATTTTTTATAAAATGTTAGTAACATATGTGCCTTTCACATACTAAAATATTAAAAATTTGAAAATTACGCATTTCTAGAAAATCGAATTTGAACTTTTTACCGTTATTTTTCTAAAAGAAAATGTTCAAGGTCACATAATGTGATTTATTATTTTAATTAGCTCTGTTCAATACCTACATTTTGAGCTATATAACATTAAAATCAGCTCAGTAGTATTGGCTGTAGCGCCATTTCAATACACCAGGGTCGAGCATATTTTGAATTTTTCATCACCCTGTATCTTAAGATAGGGTAAAAAAAAACTAAAAACGCAGAAAATTTTTTTTTATTGATGTCAACGAATTCCAATACCTAAATATACAAAGTTAAAACCTTATTTCCAAAATTGCACGGAAACATATATTTAAAGGACCTTCATAAAGCTGCTTTTAATCTTTTTATAGCTTCGCATCATGTGTTATCACAACTACGTCAATTATTTTTCCATCAAATCAATCGAACCATTTTATAATTAACAATTTTGTTATTTATTTAATTAATTTTTTACAACTCAACACACATTCATTTCTTTGTTTTCTTAAAATTTTTCTACAATTTTTATATATTTATTTTTTTAAATAATTTAATTTTGTTGTTGTTTAGTGTTCTTGTTATATTATTCTGTCATCTCAAATTACTGGATAATTCAATATTAAAGAAAATGTATTTGACAATTTTTTTAATGTGTATATTTTTATATGTTTTTAGTTTTTTGTTAAAATAATAATAATAATGTAAAAATAAAAAAAATAAGTAAAATAAAAGATTATGATGTGTAAGAATGGATGATGGCATTATTATATAAAGTAAGAGTGAGGTTGTTTGGTTACGAGTTCATGATAAGAAAAATGGAAAATTATTTTACTATAAGTAACATACAATGTTTATGTAAGGTTGGCAATTGGCATAGAAAAATTTTGTGGAGGAGAAGCTTTAGAATCAGAGTTTTAGTTTAAATGGAAGATATTGTCGCTGGCTATAATGTGTTTTTTGTATTGATTAAAAAATTGTGTGGATATATTTTTAATTTAAACATAGGTTAATTGTAAGTTATGGCTACTGTTTTGAGTAATTTATATGATCTTATTTAATGCCAACTATAGTAATAACTACGAAAGAAGGCTATGTAGATTACCTACGAGAGAAGGGTATGCATAGACAGTGCAAGCTACAATCACTCATTTTTGGCTATGATACTCCATATAGGAGCGTAGGCCACCCTCAAGTTTTCCTCACATTAATTAATTGATTAATTAAAAATTTCTTTAATCGATTAGTATTTAGATGAATGATCAGCCCATTAGTGAATGTAATTAACCATTCATATTTTTTTAATAAAATGTTTTGTGAAGTGAGAATTACAATATGTGTCACAACAACACGTAAAAACCTTTAATGACCTTGGTCCCACAACTGAGAGACAACTGATAATACAAGATGAAAAGCAAATTATTTTAATACAAATGCAAGCACAAAATTAATAAACCTACTGTAGTAACTATTATTGGATAACTGATATTTTCAGGCAACTGTACTTGCAATATTTTTTTCTTATGGACATCGGGAGCACAAAACGTCCTAGAAAACAAAATGAACTACATTGTCGCTTCAAAACATAGAACTCTGAATCTCTGCGCACACTAAACAGATTGGTAACAAAAATCGCTTACAAAAATAATTTCATATTATCATTTTACAAGAGCTTTGTAGAAACTTTTAAATAAATTTGCAAAATATTATTTTCAGAATAGCTAAAAACCAGAATAGTTATCTTTGAAAATACATAACTTGATTTTGTTCCACCTACATTCTGATTATGAATCATCAAATCCCGCTTAAATAATATAAAAATCACTCGTAAATGTAAAAACCAAACTTCAACCACAAAATATCATGATTTCAGTAAAATTCAATAAACAATTGAATAAAATAAACTATTTTTACCTAATTTAGTTATAAAAAGCAAATTTAAAATTTATTCAAAATTATATTTGTTCTTAAACAATGAAAATATTAATTAAAATTATCATTTCAACAGGGAAACAATACAGCAATACAACAAATACATTTTATTTATTTTCAATTATATATTTGTAATGTTAATTGGTTTTTCGGGACATTTTCGTTTTAATTTTATTACTTGTCACATTTTCTTTGTTGATGACATTAATTAATTTTTAATTTAAATTTATTATAAAATAATTTACATGGAAATTCTGTTTTGATATTTTGCTTTATATGATTGGAAAAGGAATGTTTTATTTTATTACAAAGTGTTTCAAGGTGAGTGATTGATTTATTGTTATTGGGTCATATTTGTTATTATCACGATTTATTTTCTCTATTTTTTATTTCCTTAAAATTTTCTAGAAGTCATTGGTAATGTTTGCGAAATTAATTTGTTAGAGAGATGAAGGTGTGGACTTGATCAGTGGAGGTGTGTAATTAATCGATCAGCCAATTTGGTAGTAATACATCGGATATGTTACTATAGGGTCAAGTGGTGATCAGTCTATAGAGTGTTTTTTGATTTTATCTAGCATATTGGTTAACTATCGGTAAACTAGAAAACCTGTGTGTTGATGGCTTTTTGCTTAAAAACCTTTTGCTTTAATAGAACCAACAAACAGTTTTCATCTATAGATATTACGGAAAAACATTTATCTTCATCCTCAAAATTATTATCTGTTGCCAAGGATACATACATTACCTCACCACATTCATTAAAATATTTCGTTGTAAGTTTTAAAGTACCAACCATTATATGAAATACACAACACATGAATTCCCAAAACATACTATTAACTACAAAAAGTTTAAAAAATGCATATAAAACGAAATTCATTAAAAACGTAAATTTTAAAACAACATACACCTTGGTAAGAACTCCCTTCTTCACCTTTTTTCGATTCTTTCTTAAAAACAAAAAAAAATTAAAAAGTCTATTTACATATATATGCATTTTTTATTCCCTGCCATGCATTAAAAATGAAAATTAAAAAACGAATATGAATAAAAAAACAAACTAAAGAACTTTTTTGAAGAACAAAAAAAATTTGATATTCACAAAAATAAAATTCGCATATGACAAGTTAAAAAAATCAAAAATAAAAAAACAAAACAGTGCAGAAAAAAGCATTGCAAAATTTTTACTTTTTCTACTTCCTTTTATCAAAATAAATGAATTCGTTGTACGAAATATACAACAACACAACAGAACAATAAAGATTTTATAAGAAAACAGCGAATATGTGTTTTTTTCTGTAATTTAAAATTGTATTTTTTTAGTTCTTAGGAAGTAGTGTGTAGTAGAGGACAGAGTCATCATGAGAAATAGGCAGCAAAAAGTCATTGATTTTTTTTTCGATTTGTCGAAAACCATGTGGCTTCTAACAAGATATTTAAAAAGAAGACATCAAAGGAGAAAAGGATATCAAAATCTGGTTGTAAATCGAAAATCAAATAACAAAAGTGAAATTAATAAAAAAGAGAGAGCAGCCCCAAAAAAATTGGAAACAGAAACTGAATTAAATAAGAATAAAAGTTACTCAGATCAGATCCCAAAACGCCACCATTAAACTCCAAGTACTTCTTAACCTTCCAAAAGTTTGATAAAAAACTTCCAACTTTCCAACTAACTTCCGAGTCGCAAGTCATAGTTCACAAGTTGTATCTTCTAACATGTCATACCCGACTGCCGTATACCGAAACATTTTCAAGTATAACGAATATTGTAATGCAATCAATTATATTGTAACGGCATCATTAACAACTTAAAAATCTTCCAGATAGATATACGTCATCACTTTTCCCCCTATAAATTAAGGTCAGCTTGATAATTTAAGAGCGCAAAGATATAGTTGGAAGGAACTAAAACGAAACACATCACAACAACAACAATATATTAATAATATCATCAAAACCACGTTAAATAAACGAAAAACCTATCCCAACAAAATATGAATTGAGACAAGTTCAACGACCTAGCATTGTATAGTTTTTTTTTCGTTATTTTATATATGAATTTTTTTTTAGTACATTAAGTTTGATTATATACAAATGTGTGTGTTTGTACGCTGTTTGGGTGATTTTTTTTTGTTTTCGTATAAAAACTAATAAAAATAAGAATAAAAACAGAAGAAGCACAAATTTGTTAACAAAAAATAAAAAAAAATGATTACTGGAAGAATTTCAATGTTTGAACGTACATACTCGTACGTGAAAGAGAATATTTTTAAATTCTATACGCACAATAGAATTTTCTTATTGTCGTCGATTTTTGTTGATTACATTTTCTTTTGTTTTATTTTATTTGGTTAAGTTTATAATGAAATACGATAACAGAGGGAAAATGTTAAGGGAAAATTGATTAGATGTTTTCGTGTGTGTGTGTCTATGGATAACAATGTGGAAGGGGGAATGAACGAACGCATGTTGTGATGAATGATTGGTGGATTTTTATTTGGTTCAATATAAGTAACCTGATTTTGTTTTGTTTTAGTTTTACATTTACTTATATGTAGTTTTACATAAAAAAGCAATTAATTTTTATTAAAAAAAATCGACATATGGATTTAACAATATGTTATAAGGGAGCTTTTATTTAAAATAGTAATATAGTATCGTTCAGAAATCATATATTTATATCAGAATCATAAAAGCAGAAAAATGATAAAATATCGTAAAATTTCCATATAGGAAATTTTATTTACGGTGCTATGATTTGATTGCGTAAAATTGTAATTGCAGGTCTAAAGCTAGTGCAAGTATAAACTACTTTTATATACCATCACACAATTCTTACCTTTTTTATCTTCTCAAAGAAACTTTTATTTCGACTATTTTTGATTGTTTGAAAATTCAACTTCGTTGAACATTTTATATATACAGTTTTTGCGGCACAAAAACCACAAGAATATGGCCTAATAGAGTATTGCTTGCATTATTTAAACACACTATCTTTTAATAAAGATTAATAGTCGTCCTTATTTTTCCAATTAAATCAAGAAAATTTGTGTTAAAACCGTGTTGTGTTTGTTTGTATATAGGAAAATAAATTCATTTAAAAAAATTTCAGACAAAATGTATTTACAATACCGCCCTATAAAACTAAGTGCCTTTCTCATATATCTATGTTTTTAATTATAATAATTAGTTCTAATGATGCTCATTCACATGTTTTGCTCAAATCTTCAATTTTATTTTATTATATTAATTATAATTGGCAATACAATAATATTTTTTCTATCTCTTGAACTTTTGCTCTCTAAATAATATTAAGTGAAATCATTTTGAAACACTTAAGCAAATAATTTGAATAGCAAAAGTAAAATAAAAAAACAAGAAAAATATTAAAAACAAATGTCAATTGAAAAATAGACAAATATAACTAATTATTATTTATAAAATAATATTAATTTTTTTTCTACCTTTTGATAAAAATTGAAAAAAAAAATAAATAATATATCAAAATTGTATATTGGCGTATGCACATATGTTTGTACGAAAAAAAAAACAAAACTACTTTTAAATAATTTACGCAAGAGTGAATACGTAATATGCACTTGTTTGTATTTATATCTGATTCGTGATATATTTTTGTGTACTGTGTTCTATAAAAGCGGGAATGGCACTTCAGAAAAATGTTTAAAAATTCAATTTTGCAATTAATTCGTAGCAAATATTTTAATTCGTTTTCAATCAGTTTTGAAGTTCTACTTGAAACGATTAACGTTTGGAAACGATCCGAAACCAGCACAGCACTTTCATTTTGAAAGTACATACAATCAATTATATTTGATATTCTCATGATAACATACTTCGTTAATGGCCAATCTGTCAATTCAAAGATTTATCAGCTTGTTTTCCCTGCAATTGAAAAGTATGGTGTAAAATACTCACACAGTACCAAAGGTGAATTAAGTTGGTTTTTTGATTGGTTTTGAAGCTTGAGGTCCTTACATTTCTCCATATTGTGTGTGCCCAAGTGCCCAAGTGGTTGGCATTTTGGATTTGAGCTCAGTATTTTTACTATGAATACTGTGTGAAACTTTCACAACTATCAAAACACTGAATTTTTTAATTAACCAATCGTCGACTAATAAACTTTATGCATTGTTTATAAACTTTATGAACTGATCACCTATATAAATAGTAACAAACTAAATTCGGTTCTTAAGTAAAACTTGACCAAAAAATTGGACGAAAAGTTTGGAATATTACCCATACTCGTATCTCTTCGTTCTACCCTCCCTTTATTATACTCCACTTACCCTTTAGGTATCCAATTCTCTCTTTTTCGTTTTCTCTTCAATTTATTTTATCTTCTTTTCATATTTCAGATCTAAATATCTTTCCTTTTACATTGCTTCTCTCTTTTCGCATGTGATTTATCAAATTTAGCATGAAATTCTATTTTCAAAAATGGGTTCCGGAGAGTGGCTTTTGTTTTCTGGCAGCACATGTTACGATTCAACCAAAGAACGTTAATGATTGTATAACGATACAAACGAATCGATGAAAATTAAGACTGAAAATCTTCTTTAAAAAATTTAGACTATACCAAAGCTCAATGCTACAAAGTAAAACCCCTGATATTTTAAGCCTGCTTGTTTTATAGCACAGAAAAAATCGTGAACTTGTAGCGCCATTTTGAAATTAAAACTCAATATAAAAAATTAAAAAAATATTTAACGCCATCTTGAAAATAAAACTCCAAAAAATTCAAAAAAATTTAATCAAAAACACTAATCTGATTTTTGGCATATGATAATGTTTATTGTTTTTTGCATATGGCGTCAATCAATCAGGCTGTGAAGAATATAGGGGGTTTTGTACAAAGTGTTAGCAATATCGACATATCAAACAGCATATTCGTTTATGGAACATCCTGTAATAAAAATATATACGCAGTTTTGATATAAAGTTTTTTGTATTTGTAGTTTGAGTTCTTCGGCAAAATGCAGCTAAACACATAATTTAAAAAAAAACTATAACAATTCTGATGCGAACAAAACACGCATATCTCGTATTCGCTTAACAAAAAAAATTTGAATATTTTTTCTGTTCGCCTAGAATTATTTTTTCCTAGTTTAATATTTAAATAATTAAAACTAAAAAAAATATTATGTTAAATAAAATTGGGGATGTAATATCTATAATTAAGATAAATGGAAAATTTTAGTTGATTTGAATTATGGTGTAACATATGTTAAGGCCTCATTTTGTTGTTCGGTGGTTAAAATGTAATATTCAGTAATTATCTACGGATGGCTCTGTTCGACCTCTAAGACAATTCCTGTTTTTTTGTGTTCATTTTACGTTTCAATTAATAGAGGTAATGGCCAGAATATGCAGATATATGTGGGACTACCCACTACAATCACTATAAACTACAATCAAGCACTGTAGTTCTAGTAGTAACCTAGTGACACTTAAACACCAACACACATATTTTTTATTCTAAAAGTCTCTCTAGTTCATTTTTTTTCTTCATATATTTCAGGTTTATTTAATTTAACAAAATTTATTTTGACTCCATTTAAAATGAAGAAAATCAAAATTGTAAGCAAAGAGACGGAAGTTTAGATCACAAACTTTTTGTTTGCTTCTGTTTTAATTTGCCATAGATTATTAATAGTTTATTTTGTTACAAAAGATGAAAATACCGTTTTTTTGTGAGTGAACATTTGTTCAAGAAACGGGCCACATGGAAATATTATAGCAACTATAGTTTGTTACTTAGCGAAAATGATTTTCTACTAGAGAGAAAAAAAGTTAATTTCACAGGAAATTAAACAAGCATGAAAATGAAGTTTTTCTAAACACAATTTTTTTATTAAATTATTAGGCTTGCTGGAGCCTGGAATTGTATAATGAACTTTAAACGTGTAAATATATCATGAGGAAATAATGAGATCTTGCACGTTATTTTTTATTCTGCCTTGACGGTTTCTGTCAATTAAAACTGTTAATTTGTAGTAAAGACAAAAAAACAAGGAGCAGACAAGCACACAACAAATCTCAAAGGCTCAGACCCATACCTCCTTTGTTTCGCTTTACCTTAAATACAATCTTAACAAAGTTCATATATCAAAATATTCGATATAATCATTAATTTCAATCAAAAGATATATTTCGTTTTAATACCATACAACTATGCCAATCCATATCTTTAGCAAAAAATCGATAAAATCATTTTCAAACAAAAAATATGGGTGGTGGGCGTTAATTATATTAAATGTATTTGATATAATCAAATGAAAATAAAATACATAAAAGTCATTGTAACGAAAAAAAATAACTCAAAAACCAAGTAAAACAAAAATAAAGCTTTGAATTAAATTGGAAATGAGGGTGGAAGTTTAATTTAAAATTTTTAAAAAATAACGAACGATTGATAAAAAGCTATAATTTCCTTTCGTTAAAAATACTTAATTCATAAAATAAAACAAAGCTTTTATTGATTTCTGTGTCACATTTCGAAACTAGATAGAAGATAATGATATTGTTATAGTTTTTGATATTTTTTGTTCGTGCATATTAGGTTTAAATTTACAGAAAAAAAAATTTAATAGAAATGATTTATTTCGTTTTGAAGTTTACCAATTGAAAAGCTTATTAGTGAATTGATGATGTTATTGCTTTTAGCTTTTATAACGTTTCTTCAGCACAAAGGGTTCTTCAAAGAATTTACTTCTATGTTTTGATGATTGATTTATCGAAGTAAAATTTTTGTTTATATCAATCAAAGTTTGTCTGTTCCTGTAATAGGTCAAACATTTAAAAACAAGCTTGTGGGAAGTTTATGCAGAACAAAAATGATAAAAGCCTTAGACAGTATCGAGTGGCATTTATGTCGACAACTAGTCAATGAAGAAAATAAATCTGTTTAACAGGGAAAAAGCATCTATACTGAGTACCCAGCGCCAACCGGTTCGCGTGGTTTCTATAAAGCCGTTTTGCCTGTGTAGCATTACTATTTTTTCTAACAGATAAATGCTTAAGTTATTCTTAGTTTTTTTTCAAAGTTTATGTTTAAGACATTTTCTTTTCAGTAAATTTTGAAAACAAAATGTTTCGCCAGTTTGGATTTTTAAAGAAAAGCTAAGGTTAATAGTGATTTCAAAAAAGTATTTATTTATCCGATACATCCCGGTTTGAACCCCACATATACAACAAAGTTTGTGTTAAAAATAGAATATATGCGGTTTGGGTTTTCCCAGATTTTTTCAATCAAATTGCTCTCTATCTTGTCTAACAATTTTGTATAGTATCGAATAGTTCCAATTTTAATGGTATTCATGTAGGTTGATCTAAGGCTAATCCCTTTCACATCATCGGTGTTTCAGATTTTCGTCTGGAATATAAAATCTTAGAATTTGCGTGTTTCTTGAGTTTTACATAACCTGATATTATTTCTTATTTCGGTGGATATCGTAAAATTTTAACTAGATCTCGCAGTTTTATTTAACTATAATGTTTATTAAACATTCTCATAATGTTTCAAATTGTAGACAAACAACTTAAGTCGAGGCGATATAAAAACTGCTGTAAATTTTTTTTTATGTGAGTTTAAACAGAATTTGTGTTAAAAAAATTAATTTCTTGTTAACAAATTGCTATATATAACTATTTTTCAAGAGATATTTGAAGAACTTAGGTTCCAAAATTTCATTTAAAAAAAAAACGAACAATTGTTACAACATACGAAACACATACTATAATTACTCAAGTCACTCGAATAAAACAACTATTTTAATAAAAATCAATAAAACATGTCTTTGAAATTTAAAAAAATTTATCACTTAGATATCGAATATTCAAACCTAATAAACATTTTCATGAAAAATTCTTTCTAACAAAAAAGTACATGGAAAATTTTATGAAAAATATGTTTCGTGTTCATTAATAAAAAAAAATGGGTCGCACGCTTTGGGGTTTCAGCCCTATATTTTTTCATACCTTTATCTTTTTATTTTAATGAAAATTATTACAATTACGTTGCAATAACATAAAGAAAATGTGTCTAAAAATTTTCTATATATTAATGTTTATTAAGGAAGAATTATATACTATATACATATATTGTGTTTATGCATTTTAAAGTTTAACGTTTTTTTAAGGAATTGACATATTTATAGAAAATTTGTGTTTGATGCTTATTATTATAGTAATCAACACATCCCATTAATTTGTAGCCCATCAAAAATAACATAAACTATGCACATCACTAACTGCCTTTAATATCCATTAACCTATTTATTGCATTCCTCATATTTTAAAATAATATTCTACTATTATTAATTATTCACGATATATTTCATTTGAATTTCAACAAAGAAGTAACTATAAAAAACAAAATTATTGAAAAAAAATAGTAAAATTGCAGCAACAAACACGAAAAAATGGATAATTTATCATTTTTGATAAATGAATTTTAATAACAAACAAAATTTTATTATTTAAAAAAAAATTAATAAATATGAAAATAAATAAGAAAACTAAAAGATATTGCACAATCTTTCAATTTTTTTCCTTCATCATCAAGACGTCTATCCTACCCAGGTCTTTGTTTTTTTAGTTATTTTTTTTTAGTTTTTTGCATCTTTGGATCGTTTATTATATTTATTTTAAGCAAATTATATTTTTTTTATTTTAAGTTGTTTTTGACAGAAAATAAGTTTCGTAAATTAAATTGAAAAAAAAAATGTTGAGCTATCTTGTTTTTCTGCTCGTTTTTAATGAAGAAAAGAAAATATTAATTTAATTTATTTCAATTTGTGTGTCCCAGGGTGAAAGAAAATATTTATAATGATTTTTGTTTAATTTGTTTTTCTTAAGACTGATAAATTTGGTTTTGGCCAATACACAGGACCGATCAAGCGATGCTCTTTAATTATTTAAGCTCTATTAAAGCCGTATAACTTCATCAAAATAAACAAATTGTTTTATTAAACACTACCGAGTTTTCAGGAGATTTTGTTTAAGTTCATTAGGACTTTGTGCTCAACTTTTGCAGAGCCCTTTTATGACGCGGTCGATTAATAAAAATTTGTAAGTTACTTGTGCGATATCAATCAAAAACCTCTCCATTTAGCGTTTCAACATATTGATTGATTGATTGATTGATTGATTGGACTGTAGGACCAAGCACTAGGCGAGACTCCCGGATTACGGCCGGGCCACTTCTTGCAGCCGTTTTTACATATAACAATAGGTAAGGATAGGTAGGTAATTATAAGTTAGGAGTAAACGACCCGGTTACAGACACCTGGCAAATCGTATCTAGCTACTACTTTTACGAGACAATCACAAGGACAATCACTTATACATATAATCTGCAATCGCCAATCAGCAATCCCGTATCTAAAATTTCTCGCCTGCAAATATCACCCTTAAACTAACTTATGAGCTACCCAACACCAATACTTAACATCTAAATCGGCTCTGTAATTCTAATCCAGAAAAATCCATATTGGATTTGACTGGATTCGAACCGTCGACCCTAACAATGTAAGACTAGTGCGTTAACACACTCGGCTATACATCGCCATCTCCATTTAGCGTTTCAACATATATTACAAAATCAAAATTTCTTTCAAAATTCAAAAAATTATTACAAAATCAAAGATTGGAACTTTTTCAAAATTCTAAAAATAAATTATAAGAAAAAAAAATTGAAACTTTTTCAAAAATTCTTAAAATATTGCAAATATTATAAATTATAAAAATCAAAAAAAAAATTTTTGCGGAATTCTATAAATATTCTAAAAATTATTACAAAATCAAAAATTGAAACTATTTTCCAAAATTCTGATAATATACCAAAAATTCAAACTTTTTCCAAAATTCTAAAAATATTGCAAAAATTATAACAAAATCAAAAATAAAAACTTTTTCAAAATTCTAAAAATTATAATAAAATCAAAAATTAAAACTTTTTTCAAAATTCTAAAAATATTCCAAAAATTCAAACCTTTTCCGAAACTCTAAAAATATCGCAAAAATTATAACAAAATCACAAACTTTTTTCTAAATTCCAAAAATATTTCAAAAATTATAATAAAATCAAATTTAAACTTTTCCCAAAATTCATAAAATTATTCCAAAAATTATAACGAAATCAAAAATACAAAATTTTTTTCAAAATTCCAAAAATATTTCAAAAATTATAGTAAAATCAAAAATTTCCATGTCCAATTTCATGTTCAATTACATTTCATGTCATACAAATAATTAATTTTATTTTGTTCACAAAAATTGGGTAAAAAATACATGAAAATCAAGTGTCTTTTGACACACTTGACAACATTTTTTTGACAACAATATAATGCGATAATCTAGTTTTTGGTCTCACATACCAATCCCGACCGTCAAAATTTCTCCAAATTCAATGTTACTACTCATTATCACTTAAAATGAACGTTATTTTAGCAAAAAATTATGCAAATTTTTTTGTTTTGACACACTTGACGATTTGTTTGACACATTCCCGGTACAGTTATCGAGCACATCGACCTTTCAGACCTGCCAATTGAGTACACCTATTTTTATGAAAAAAATTGAAATCCCTCCAGCGGTTTTCTAGATTTCGTAGGTAATGACGGACGGCCGGCCGGCCGGCAGACAGACATACATTTTTTTGTTTTTTTTATAGAATGGGGTAAGTGGGGGTAGGAATTAGGTATCGCAGGTGTTAGGTTAGTAGGTATTAGATCTTTCAGACCGAAGGAAGCTTAGGTATTGCAGGTGTTAGGTTATTAGGTATTAGGTCTTTCAGACCGAAGTAAAGAAGAAACTTAGCTTAAATGTTGAATGTAGTACCCAAATCCTCTTGTCCAGTAAAATGAATCAACTAGTCCGTTTAGTATGAATAGGATTGATGACAATTTATCCAAAAAATTTCAACACACATGATTCAGAAACCCTCAATAAACAACGAATTCCTTATTCGCTTTCTGCAAACTTGTATATTCCAGTAACTTGGGTGGTTGCTAAATTACAACCATCAATTTGAAATACATAGTCTAAATCGGTTTGAATTGAAGCAATCATAAGAATGTCAGTGTTTCTTCCAATTTTTGAACCAAAGGTTGGTGGTTGGTTGGTCAAGTTTGAAGGTGTGTGTATCCACTAAATTTTTCTCAATCACTCAAAAATTATATTTTTCAGAAGTACAACATACACAGTTGCTTTCGTATAGAATTTAATATAGCATAATTGATAAACGTTCAATAATGGTTTTGCATATATTCCAATAAGAAAATTCACAAATTCACTGTTTCACTAAAAATATATATTTTTATGTTTTAATTTTATGAACCGAATATTAAACAATGTTTTTTTCTGTTGTTAATTTAAACCTTTATTTCGCTCGAAACTAAAAAGTATTGCACATTTTATAAATTTTTATGTTAATGCCGTGAGTTTGGACAAAAAAAACTAATTCAAATTTAATTACCTGATATAACAATGACAAAGTTAAAACTTAACAAAAATTTAAATTCATGCAGTTTTACATAACGAATTGATCTTCTATAAAACGGCTTTCTATTGATCTCTTTCGCTTTGGTTTTCTTATTCAATTCAACAAAAAAAATTATCCTACACATTGAAAATGACAGATAAATTCACACAAGCCGTCTTACACCATCAGATCATAACAATAAGGTCCTTCAAAATTCAATCAATTATTAATATTGCAAACATATTTTAGTTTAAGCATCACTAAATGAAGTACCCTATTAATGATGGAAAGATCTGCGCAGAATCAATATACTCTATTTCGTTATCTGTTCAACAAAAAAAAAAAAATATTTTTGTTTCTCATTAAAAAAATTAAATAAAACAACAATTATACATATATAGATGAAAAACGTTATCTACGCAGGTGAAAAAGTCGAGATTTAAACTTGACCATTTTTGATTTTTCTGAAACTTGGCATGCAAGTAGTATGGACAAAATAAAAAATACCACTTATTTTACAATTTTTTTAAAGTGCATAGTTTGAGCATAGGGGGCAAACCAATATGCATGACAAAATGAAAATTCTGCCAATCCGATGTAACTTTGAAATTAAATTGATCAAGAACGGCTATACCGATTTCATCAATCTTTTTTTTGTTTGATAGATGATTTTTGTTTGAAAAAAAATTAATTGATTATTTTTGTAATTAGCTTTTAGATAAAAATATTAAAATAACTTTTTTAAAGATGGCGCTAGGATTGAAGATCAATTGGAATTTAATTAATTTTTTTCCTGAAAATAGTTCTATTTTTACTTTAAACTATATCAAATTTACAAGGAGGCGTTAATTTTTGTTCTTGAGATATTTAATTTTAAAGATTTTTAGTACGACTTAAATTCTAATGTTTCATCATTTTTTCAAACAACTGCTATTAACAAAATATTTAAAATCAATTAAATTTTAGCTTTTTTTCTTAAATATAGTTTTATCCTTACTTTAAAATATATCAAATTTACAAAGGAGCGTTAATTCGTATTCTTGAGATATTTAATTTAAAAGCTTTTTGGTCCAACTAAAATTCGAATTTTTCATCATTTTTTCGAACTTCAGTGGTTAAAATTTTTTGATGATAAAAGTTGATCGAAAAAATAATGAAAAATTCGAATTTTAGACGGACTAAAAATCTTTGAAATTAAATATCCCAAGAACACGAATTATCGTCTGTTTGTAAATTTGATATATTTTAAAGTAAGGATAGAACAATATTTAAAAAAAAAAGTTAAAATTTAATTGAATTTAAAATTTTTTGTTAATGGAAGTTGTTTGAAAAAATGGTGAAAAAATAGAATTCAAGTCGTACTAAAAATCTTTAAAATTAAATATCTCAAGAACGAAAATTAACGCCTCCTTGTAAATTTGATATAGTTTAAAGTAAAAATAGAACTATTTTTAGGAAAAAAATTAATTAAATTCCAATTGACCTTTGACTCTAGCGCCATCTTTATAAAAGTTTTTTAATATCTTTATAAAAAAATTAATTACAAAAACAATTAATTAATTTTTTTTAAAAGGACCAACTAAGCATCTATCAAACAAAAAAAAAGATTGATGAAATCGGTATAGCCGTTCTTAAGCAACTCAATTTCAAAGTTACATCGGATTGGCAGAATTTTCATTTTTCATGCATATTGAGGTGCCCCCTATGCTCAAACTATACACTGTAAAAAAATTGTAAAATAAGTTGTATTTTTTATTTTGTCCACAATAGTTACATGCCAAGTTTCAGAAAAATCAAAAATGGTCAAGTTTTCACAATTCGGTCTAGAACACGTGTTTCTTCTATACCGAAATATAAGATCCATTATCAAATGAAAGATAAACAGAAAGATGGAACGTTGTATACGTTCAGATATTATTTATGAAATGAAAGTATCATTAATGTGTTGTTTATTTTAAATTTTAACTGATTAAAACTGTTTGTTTTAGATTTTAAAAGAAAATTTCTACTGATCAGATTTTTGTTGTCGTTACAAATTAAATTAAATGCTATTCGTGTTTCATTTAAGAAAAAATTTAAGCGAATGGGTTTTTTGAGTTATCGCCAATCGCCTACATCAATGTCATGTCTTATGACAACATTTGTAAAGGTTTGGTTGATCGATTTTTTTGGCCATATATTAACGGCATGCCGAGCTTTACAAGTTGAAGTTTACCTGGTTAGTAAACTGTAACTTTGATCATCATTTATCTGAACTATTTTTTTCTTACCATAAATAACTCTATGTTTCATTTCATTGGTAGATACATAGTAGATTGGTAGATAGGTAGTTAACTAATATTTATATTTTAATTGAATATATCAAAATACGAACTAGAATTAAGTTATGTATACAATTTATGGGTGTGTTTTTTTTTGTAATTAGAAAAAGTTATTAAGGATTTTGATTGGTCTAGTCAATTTATTTAAAATAAGAAAACGTTAACGGGTTGCTTAGTAAAGAGCGATTAGTTTTTAAAATCTGACTTTGGAATGTCAAATATATATAAATATATATATAAATATATATATATATATATATATATATATATATATATATATATATATATATATATATATATATATATATATATATATATATATATATATATATATGTATATATATATATATATATATATATATATATATATATATATATATATATATATATATATATATATATATATATATAAATATATATATATATATATATATATATATATATATATATATATATATATATATATATATATAAATATATATATATATATATATATATATATATATATATATATATATATATATATATATATATATATATATATATATATACATATATATATATATATATATATATATATATATATATATATATATATATATATATATATATATATATATATATATATATATATATATATATATATATATATATATATATATAAATATATATATATATATATATATATATATATATATATATATATATATATATATATATATATATATATATATATATATTATGCTAATAAAATTATCTTTGGATGTAAAAAAAAAAAAAAAAAAAAAAAAAATATATATATATATATATATATTATATATATATATGAGCAATTTCACGCAAGTTTAGCAAATTTTTGGGAAATTTTGACTTGACCCCTTTTAATTTTGATTATTTTTTGTTTATAGATAGTCTTTCATAAATAAAAAATACAAATTCTCTTAAAATTTTTTTTCGACCAGGGGTCTTTACAAGGTGCCCCTCAATTTTTCGCTATTTTGTGATGTGAGTGCATTTTGACGAGCGATTGTAGAAAAACTACTCAATCGATTTTCATAAATGATATGTCGTTGAATAGGTATTAGAACAAAGCTTTTGAAAATGTACATTGTTAATTTTTTGAAATATTTTTTGACGGTATAACATAAGAAAAAACGGTGTAATTGAAGAAAAGATGGCGCAACACCCTTTTTTTTTTGTAAACTCAATTGAAGCTTATTTTATATCTAACAACTTGTGAAAGTTTAGTACTTGCGATATTTTTTGTTTTAAAGATAAAATTCGTTATGCATATGACTGTCGGGAATCAGTTTTTTTTTGTTCTTAAGGCAAATTATAAAAATGGCGTTATAAACTAAGAGATTTTTTTATGTTAAATATCAAATATTTTATTATTAAATGAACTTTTTAAAATATTATAAAAGTTATATGTGTACAATAAAGAAAATATGAGCAATTTCAGCATAAATCCACAAAAGCGCTCATTGCTATACGTACATTAAATGAAGCTATAGGAGTTTAAAAATAAGTTTTCCGTTGTAAAAATAGGATTTACTAAATTCACGTCCCTTCGACCACAAGAATGTATAAAATTATCCCAAGAAGTTCATAATGTGTGCGTGTGTAGCATACATCTAAAAATGAAACTAATGATTCAACACTCTAAGATGTCTTCGGTTACTGATGCTGCTTTCCAGAATTATAAAACATTAATTGACTTTGTTCCATGTGGTGAATTAACAGAAGATTGTCATACTTTGAAGTGCAATGAATGTTCAAAAAAACTTCAACAACTGGAAGAAAGATTACTAAATGATTTTGACGTTAAAGGAATCCTTCAAGTCAAATATCAACAATGGACTACCACTGATCGATGCAATTTGGATACTTTAATAGAAACTGTAGAAAAATTTATGAAAAAATTTGTTTACCGTTTACAAATCTTGATACCACACAACTTTATAGCAAAACAGCAATCTACATTCATTGAGGAAAGAAAAAAAATTAGAACCAGGAGAGTGCTTTGTTCAAGGGGATTTTTCTGAAAACTACGTCTTCATAATTCAGGATTCGGTTCAAGGTTATCATTATAATTACTCACAAGCTACTATTCATCCATTTTTCATTTATTTTAAAAGTGCTGCAAGTGAATATATACAGCAGCGAAGTTTTATACTCATTTCGGATATAAACGATCACAACAGTACTACAGTCCATCTTTTCATTACAAAACTTATTGATATTCATCAGAACGCAATTTACTAGTTGTGGAATGAATACAATTACAATGGAAGACATGGGCTTTAAAATGGGAATCTACCATGAACTTTGGATACGCCGATAAAAATGAATATCAATTAACAAAAGAAAAATTACAAAATCGATATAAAAATGCGATTACTATAAGTAATCTACAAGAATCTACTCAAAAATTTCATTCTTTTGTACCATTAAATACTAAGACAATAAATGCAAAAATGTTTTCCAACTCAAAAGAAACTTTTGAATGTAAAATAAGTTAATAATTTTTAATAACTATATTTATTTTCTTTAACCTACATATATAAATTGTATGGTATTTTAAAAAGTTTATTCAATAATAAAATATTTGTAATTTAATGTTAAAATACAATCTTTTACTTTATGATTCCATAATAACATAATACGAACATAATGCTTCTCCAGTCAAAAGTTCCTAAATAGATTTAGTTATTTATACGGCTTTTTTGTTTGCAGTCGAGACTGTCAAATTATTTTTTATAAGAGTGACAAGTGATTACTAAAAGTGATAAATAAACATTACATTTTTTTATGCCATCTAATACAAAGAAAATAATTGCAGAAGTGTTTTCCTATTCAAAAGAAACTTCTGTTTGTAAAATAAGTAAATCATTTTTAACAATTGTATTTATTTTATTTATTGTACTACATATATAATTTTTATAATATTTTAAAAAGTTCATTTAATAATAAAATATTTGATATCTAACATAAAAAAAAATCTCTTAGTTTATAACGCCATTTTTATAATCTTCCTTCAGAACAAAAAAAAATGATTCCCGATAATCATATGCACAACGAAATTTATCTTTAAAACAAAAAATATCGCTAGTACTAAACTTTCACAAGTTGTTAGATATAAAATAAGCTT
>CAVNZG010001753.1:0-79205 GCA_963693315.1 Diogma glabrata
ACTCAAAGCTACTCCAAGCAAACTTTATAGCCTGATTCAAAATTATTATTATAAATTATAAAAAAAACAATAAGATTTGTTCATTTAAAGCTTTAATCCGTAGCCTACTATTGTGATAATACATGGAAGAAATGTTATGAAAAATAAAGTAGAAAAGAATCTTCGGGCTTCAAGTTATGCAAACAATATTTAAATTTCAAATATTTGCCATGTAAATAAACATATGTTTGAAAGACGAATTCTACGTAGTTTGATTTTCCCCAAAATTGTGCAATGTTGTCTAAGTTCCTTTTTGTGTAAGCTCGAATCTACTACCAAAGTATCATCAAAACTGCTTGATCACTACAAACTTTAGTGTTACATTTGAAGTAACATAAAAAAAAACAATTTAGCTTAATTGATAATTAATAATAAAAATTATTAATTAATATTATGCCGATTTATGTCTTGCTTTAAATTTTCTTTCAAATTGGGATCGTAAATTTTACAAAGTTTAAATAAACAGCTGCTCGAAAGACTTCTTACTATTTTGTCCAATTTTTAGCATAAACTAATCATTTGGTATGTGTCAAACCGAATCTCTTCCCAAAAATTCGTCAAAATCGCTATAAAACAAAAATTTTTTAAATTAAATTGCACTGGATTGATTTTATAAATGCCATCCAGAAACACATTTTTCATGAACATTAAATTTTACGTTTGTTGTTGCTGTTTTTTTATTTTTGTATGGATAGAAGAATGAGTTGAGTCTTATCATTCTTTTTTATTTTCATATACGAATTCTGTTTAATAGTTTTGACTGTTTGATCATTGAATGGTGTATTTTTTGAAAGATTTTTGTTTTGTTTTGATTGTGTCGTGTGTTTCTTGAGAAAATGAGTAAAGTAGTAAAAAAGATTTTGATATACATATTTTTAATAATTTATAATTTGAAACAAATTGAAAATTATTGAGTACGGAAGCACTCATACAAATCAATATATAGAGGATTCGTGCCTGATATATATATATATATATATATATATATATATATATATATATATATATATATATATATATATATATATATATATATATATATTTATATATATATATATATATATATATATATATATATATATATATATATATATATATATTTATATATATATATATATATATATATATATATATATATATATATATATATATATATATATATATATATATATATATATATATATATATATATATATATATATATATATATATATATATATATGTATATATATATATATATATATATATATATACATATATATATATATATATATATATATATATATATATATATATATATATCACTGGCGGGCGGTACGAAGAAAGCAGGGTCATACCTGCTTACCCAAACAAAATTTAAAATAGTCTTAACAAAAATTTATATTAATTAAAGAATATAAAAACATTCTAAATCGATTATTAATATCATTTATTTATTAACGATTATTTTAATATTCCAAAAATCTATATTTACATGTCAGCCTTTTTGAATTTTCAACACTCCATATCTAAAATGCACATTTAAATAAAATATAAAAAAATTTTGTTTTTTGGCAGATTTTACCTATTCTTTGTTCTTTGGTCATCAGTAAAATTTCTGCTTTCAATCGCTATGTATTCCTTAGAAGTTGTATTGAAAAACAAACAATTAAAGTCCCAATAAAATGTGTGAAAATGATGAAATTATTGGATCTTTCATTGAAGGTTTTTTATGTATGTTTCTTGAAAACGGCTCATTCGATTTGAATGATTTAAATTGTATCCTGTTAAGGTAGGCGGACTGGACTCCCAAGTGGTCCATTTTTTTTATGACGTGAAAAATACCGTTTATTTTCAAGCAGGATTAATCCGCTGTGAGTTTTTTTTCCTCTAGTGTAAAAAGAATAACAAATTGTAGTTGCTATGTTATTTTCATGTAATTTTAAAACAAAGCAACCATATTTAAAAATAGAATATGAATTTTGAATGTTATTTTGTCGATTTCTAATTTAATAAATTCTAATAAATATCGTTTATATATTTACTATCATAGAAAAAAGTGTATTTCCTACGCGAGATAAAAATATTTTACGTTCGTGAAATTGTCCCACTGGACGTTAACTGTTCTCGTGAACAAATTTTCACTCACGAAAAACAGCGTTTTTATGTAGCAAAATGTACTATTTTCAGAAAATTGGAAAAACTATATTTTTTTATGTATTTTCGCCGATTTCTCGAAAATAGCTCACTCGATTTGGATGGTTTAAAAGTATTCTATTAAGATAGATGCCGAAGTGGTCCCATATTTGTTATATTACGTGTAAAACGGTCGTTGTTCAGGAAATTGAAAAAAACTATATTTTTCATGTATTTTACCGATTTCTTTGAAACAGCTTTTAACCTATTTGGACGGTTTGAGTTGTATTTAATTGATTTAGATGCCGAAATGGTCCTAAATTCCTTTTTATGACAGAAAATATCCCCGCCTTTTGATTTTATGACTGCACAAAACAAAATGAAAAAATAAATAAACTTTTTTAAAAAAATAAAAACGACTTCAGAAAAAACAAAAGAGGCACAAAAAAGTGAAAAATAACTCAATTGTGCCGTTTAGAGACAAAAATACGTATAAATTTTGATTAATTTAATTTAATTATACTTAGTTACATACAAAAAATTACGCTTTAAAACAAAGATATTGTATTGTAAAAGTTATTTTTTCATAATAGCTTTTATATTTTGAAATTTATTTTCAAAACAAAATGTTCGAAGCCGGTACCATCATTGACATCTCTTGCTTGGCATCGATTTCCAACAGTTTTGTACTACAAATAAATCTTACAATATAATAACTATTACAAAAACTATAATAATTATAATAAAATATAAGTTTTATAATATAACATCTTTGTTGAAAAGTGTAATTTTCTGTAGTTAGGCATAATTAAATTAAATTAATCATTTTATATTTATTTCTGTCTCTAAAAGCCACAATTGAGATATTTTTCACTTTTTTGTGCCTCTTTTGTTGTTTCTGAAGTCTGTTTCATTTTTTATGAAATGTTTATTTTATTTTCTAAAGAAAAGGGTATTTAAACTTACGATGGTCATCATAATTTAAATAATTTTTTTAATGCCGTTAGTAAACACAAAGCCATATTATATTAATCAATGAATTTTTTCAAATTACTCAGTAGTGTTGTTATGCTTCATTTATATTAAATTATTGAGTGACTCGAGTAATGTGACTTGAGTAATGTTGAAAGTGTTATCAATATATGATCAAGAATTGCACACATTTTTATAGGAATCCAAAGTATTTTTAGGCATTTTCAACCGTGTACAAAATGATTTGAGTGAATCAATATGTGTTGATCTAAAAAACTCAAATTTTCTCGAAATCAAAGATTGTTTATTTATTGCCATACTTCTTGATGAAACATCAGATATATCTTATAAGTCGCAGCTGTCAACAATAGGACGATTTGTAACTAAAACAGAAGAAGTTTTTGAAAGAAGCTTAGCTTTTACATATATTAGTGCAGACTGATCTGCCAAAGCCTTATCACGTTATGCAATCAATACAATGGAAGAACTATCATGTGGCGATAAATTGAAAAATGTTCTGATTTTTTTATATAATCTGCTTACCGTCTATCGAAACCCACTGCACGCCACTGATATATATATATATATATATATATATATATATATATATATATATATATATATATATATATATATATATATTAGGGTGGCCCTTATAAACAAAAATTTTTATTTTTTGTACGGCACCCTTCCATTTCGTGTGAATACCCATAAAAATATTATTTGCTTAATCTGATATCAATCGGTCAATTCTAAGACGTGTCTCCGGGCACTTAAAGTTGAGAAATTTTGTTCTGGACCTTAAAAAAAACCTTTTTTATTTTTTGTGGGACACCCTATCATTTGGTGTCAATACCTATAAAAAAATTATGTGTAAAAATTGAAATCAATCGGTCAACTCTAAGGGGTGCCTCCGGCCACTTAAAGTTGAGAGGTTTTGTTGTGGCCATTATAAAGAAAAATTTGAATTTTTTGTACGACACCCTCCCATTTCATGTCATGTATACCCGTAAAAATATTATTTGCAAAATTTGAAATAAATCGGTCAATTCTAAGACGTGCCTCCGGCCACTTAAAAGTGACTAACGTAACATTTATACCGAAATTTACAACTTTGTCCCTATATAACTAAAGTAGTAAAGATTATTTAAAGCACTTGTTGACTTTTTAAAATGTAAATCGAGTTTATTTATCTAAATCAGTAAGCTTTTTTATTTAAATTAAAATTTTTAGATATTTT
Source organism: Diogma glabrata (assembly GCA_963693315.1). Classification (NCBI taxonomy): domain Eukaryota; kingdom Metazoa; phylum Arthropoda; class Insecta; order Diptera; family Cylindrotomidae; genus Diogma; species Diogma glabrata. The sequence goes on from CAVNZG010001753.1 coordinate 4,367, forward strand.
TTAAATAAAAATTTAAATGTGACTAACGTAACATTTTTTATACTATTAAATTAACACCTAAATTATGAACCAAAATTCTCTAGATGTTGAAAATGTACATAAAATTTATTGATAAGTTTCTTCAATGCAATTAATGTATTTTTTAAAAAAGCCAATAACTTTTTAAAAAATATGTTAGTTTTTCATAAATTGACGCTTTAATATGATGTGTGACTAACGTAACGTGACTAACGTAACACAAAAGAATTCATGTATTTAGAATGCTTACCTCATTTATTTGGAAAGAAAGCAAAGTAGTCCAATTCAGACACCCCAAACTTTAGCTTTCAGAAAATAAAAAGTCTAAAACAATTCAGTTTATTATATTTGTGCTATGCTATATTCTTTTTAGATATATTTTCATTCGTATATTAAGCCTTTTTCACAACCATGCGCTTAATTGCATTCTAAACAAAATAACTATTTTGGAATTTTCACAATTGTTGCCATATCTTATAGTAAAATATATGAAAAAAAAATTAAAGGCCACAGTTACAGTTTTGTGAAGAAAAACAATTTAGCTTGAAGGTTGACTTTAAAATGGAATGACCCTATATATATATATATATACTAGCAGGACCCGGCGTGCTTTGCTACGCTTATAAATAAAGCTTGTGCACAGACATTTTGTTGACGTAGTAGCAATGATTTCAAAAAGTGGTAATGAGAATGATCGCATAATTTTTAATTTATCTTTTTAAAAATATGGATGACAAATAATCAGCACTCTAGCTGATCAGTTCGGATATATGAAAAATTAGCGATCAAATAAGTTTTCAAGTAAGCAAAAAAAAATTTAAGCAACTTGTTGAATTAGTAGAGGTGTGTCATCTCTATATATAACAGTATACAGAACATAAATAGATTTACAAATGTTCGCAGTACCCATATGTTCAATGTGCTCAGTGCTCACTAAGAAAAGAGAACCTACAGGTTTCTAATGTTCAATTTCTCGATGCTTCTGCAGGTTATACATTATTTGTTGTGGCTCCATTGTTGGTTCAGATATAGAGATTATCTAGTTTTATGCCTCTATTTTGTCTACGCAACATATAATTGTCCAAACGAAAATCAATCCGTTCAACATCTAAAGCGCGTACTTTTAATGATTGAGCGTGATCTTTTTTTATGGTGATTGCAAACATCAATTTAATTGACAATTGTGATCTTTTGAATTGAAATGCTAATCACCCGTATTGTACTTATATTAAACCTAATCATCAGTATTGTATTTATATTAACGACGTAATTTCACATTGACCGACGGAGCAGATCGATTCGACGGTAGCATTAATAATTGATTGAGAACTAACATCGCGAATACTACGCACAGATCTTCAATCATTTTGCTATATTGGACAGGAAATATCATCAACCATGTGCGATTTATATTTTTTCCCATAACGTTCTTGTAGATGAAGAACAGTAAGCGGTCAGCATGATTTCAAACATAGCTCGAACTTAGTTTGGAGGTGAAGTGCTGCCCGTGTCATTGATGAATGATACATACATTCCAGTGCTGCTTTATTGTAGCACGTTAAAACTGAAATGTTGCCTTTATTAAAGTTCTTTCTAACTTACGTATTTGACTGATTTGACGTATATACTGTATTCCAAGTTTATGTGCGATCTGTATGTTCTTTGTAGCAAAGGATTAATATGGAACAACCATCCATGTTTATGGAACTATTTCCATGTTCCCGTTTCGCATATCTATATGTTGTTACCTTACCGCCATCTGCTGCGGATCTTCTTTTATATAAAGGATCATCGTTTCATGTAACTGAATTTCGTGTAACTGACTGAATCCTTGATGATATCACTTTACGTACTTTGGATTCAGTGGATTCAGTGTTCTGGAAAGCTCGTGTTACATATTTTTCGTCACAACTTCCTACAAATCTTTATCGAAGCTGGCATCGGATATTTGCCGCGTGCATTTGAGATGATTTTGTGTGTGTGCGTTAGTTGTGAATAACCGTCATATTAAATTGGCTCTCGCAAATATACTGGTACTTCAGAGAAAAGCTTGGTTTGATTTAATCGAATGAATATAAAACGTTCTGTTTCGAATGTTTTTGCATACATATCTACCATGCATTGGTAAAGCAATTGACGGCATTTCCAAATGTGGAAATCTTGCCCTCTTATCATTAATCCCTCTTTTATTGACAAAAATATATCCCGGTTGAAATTTATTGCCGACTTTATTAATTGTCACTTCGTTTATTGTTCGAGCATTGAATCTTCTCATATGTCCTCAAGCAGGCGTTTTGTCAACCTGACCTATTGAAACTTATATATGTATCACATACATCATGTCAACTGCTGTTTTGAACAAATGCACAAAATCGTTTTTTGAAATCTGGTTTTCAAACAAATTATCAAAATGTCATTCCGTGTGGAAGTATTTGGTAAAATATACAATAGAGCCAATTTCCATGCAATGAGCAAAAATGAAATAGAACATTTTTATGACCGTATGTATGTAAATGTATGTATACATGTGTTGAATGGTCTAGTGGTTAGCACTACTTCCATTTAGGTCAAAGTGTTGTTATACAAAGTCATTAACAAACATAAACACACTGGTTACACAATAACATTGGACACTGGAGTGGTTATACAATTAACCGGTAATCAGCAAATATGGTTGATAAATTGGACAAAACTATATATGGGTGATCAGATCACCCATACATAACTAATCGATTAAATTAAGTCTTTAAGTGAAACTCGACCATAAAAAGATTGAATTGAGATTAATGCAGGTGAGGGGCGCTTGTCGACAGCTTACATTCCTATATGAAACGCATATCGCTAAAAAAAACTATATAATAACCTTTCTGAATGCAACATTGTGTCCAAATTTCAAGAGAATCGATCCAGTACATTCCTAGATTGCCTATTTTGAACCAACGAACATTTGCATTTGTATTTATCATATATAGATATGTAGATAGAAGATAGATAGATAGATTAATAGATTGATCAGTTGTCGACTACTGAGAATTGAAGAGTATTCCAGTACTAATATCGCAATTAAAAAATGGAGGTTGGTGGTAGAAGGGGGAAAATAAGGGATTATATGTATTTTGTAAAGTCAAATCATAAAAAAATAAAAATAAAAAAATTTTGTCTGAAAAATACAAAACATTTTGGGGGGGAGGGCCCCCCTTATCACTTATGGGTATAAAAAATAGTTTACGACCAATTCTCAGACCTACCGCATATACACATAAAATTTCATGGAAATCGGTCAGGCCGTTTCGGAGGAGTAATTGAAGAGTATTTCAGTACTTATATCGCAGTTAAAAAATGGGCGTTGGTGGTAGAAGGGGGAAAATTAAGGATTATATGTATTTTTTAATGTCAAATCATAAAAAAATAAAAATAAAAAATTTTGTCTCAAAAATACAAAAAATTTTTGGGGGGAGGGCCCTCCTTATCACTTAAGGCCATAAAAAATAGTTTACGACCGATTCTCAGACCTACCGTATATACACATAAAATTTCATGGAAATCAGTCAGGCCGTTTCGGAGGAGTTTAGTTACAAACACTGTGACACGAGAATTTTATATATATATATATATATATATATATATATATATATATATATATATATATATATATATATATATATATATATATATATATATATATATATATATATATATATATATATATATATATATATATATACATATATATATATATATATATATATATATATATATATATATATATATATATATATACATATATATATATATATATATATATATATATATATATATATATATATATATATATATATATATATATATCTATCTATATATATAAAATTCTCGTGTCACAGTGTTTGTAACTAAACTCCTCCGAAACGGCTTGACTGATTTCCATGAAATTTTATGTGTATATACGGTAGGTCTGAGAATCGGTCGTAAACTATTTTTTATAGCCTTAAGTGATAAGGGGGGCCCTCCCCCCAAAATTTTTTTGTATTTTTGAGACAAAATTTTTTATTTTTATTTTTTTATGATTTGACATTAAAAAATACATATAATCCCTAATTTTCCCCCTTCTACCACCAACGCCCATTTTTTAACTGCGATATTAGTACTGAAATACTCTTCAATTACTCCTCCGAAACGGCCTGACTGATTTCCATGAAATTTTATGTGTATATTCGGTAGGTCTGAGAATCGGTTATAAACTATGTTTTATAGCCTTAAGTGATAAGGGGGGCCCTCCCCCCAAACAACTTTTGTATTTTTCAGACAAAATTTTTTATTTTTATTTTTTTATGATTTGACATTAAAAAATACATATAATCCCTAATTTTCCCTCTTCTACCAACAACCTCCATTTTTTAATTGCGATATTAGTACTGGAATACTCTTCAATTACTCCTTCGAAACGGCCTGACCGATTTCCATGAAATTTTATGTGTATATACGGTAGGTCTGAGAATTGGTCGTAAACTATTTTTTATACCCATAAGTGATAAGGGGGGCCCTCCCCCCCAAAATGTTTTGTATTTTTCAGACAAAATTTTTTTATTTTTATTTTTTTATGATTTGACTTTACAAAATACATATAATCCCTTATTTTCCCCCTTCTACCACCAACCTCCATTTTTTAATTGCGATATTAGTACTGGAATACTCTTCAATTCTCAGTAGTCGACAACTGATCAATCTATTAATCTATCTATCTATCTTCTATCTACATATCTATATATGATAAATACAAATGCAAATGTTCGTTGGTTCAAAATAGGCAATCTAGGAATGTACTGGATCGATTCTCTTGAAATTTGGACACAATGTTGCATTCAGAAAGGTTATTATATAGTTTTTTTTAGCGATATGCGTTTCATATAGGAATGTAAGCTGTCGACAAGCGCCCCTCACCTGCATTAATCTCAATTCAATCTTTTTATGGTCGAGTTTCACTTAAAGACTTAATTTAATCGATTAGTTATGTATGGGTGATCTGATCACCCATATATAGTTTTGTCCAATTTATCAACCATATTTGCTGATTACCGGTTAATTGTATAACCACTCCAGTGTCCAATGTTATTGTGTAACCAGTGTGTTTATGTTTGTTAATGACTTTGTATAACAACACTTTGACCTAAATGGAAGTAGTGCTAACCACTAGACCATTCAACACATGTATACATACATTTACATACATACGGTCATAAAAATGTTCTATTTCATTTTTGCTCATTGCATGGAAATTGGCTCTATTGTATATTTTACCAAATACTTCCACACGGAATGACATTTTGATAATTTGTTTGAAAACCAGATTTCAAAAAACGATTTTGTGCATTTGTTCAAAACAGCAGTTGACATGATGTATGTGATACATATATAAGTTTCAATAGGTCAGGTTGACAAAACGCCTGCTTGAGGACATATGAGAAGATTCAATGCTCGAACAATAAACGAAGTGACAATTAATAAAGTCGGCAATAAATTTCAACCGGGATATATTTTTGTCAATAAAAGAGGGATTAATGATAAGAGGGGAAGATTTCCACATTTGGAAATGCCGTCAATTGCTTCACCAATGCATGGTAGATATGTATGCAAAAACATTCGAAACAGAACGTTTTATATTCATTCGATTAAATCAAACCAAGCTTTTCTCTGAAGTACCAGTATATTTGCGAGAGCCAATTTAATATGACGGTTATTCACAACTAACGCACACACACAAAATCATCTCAAATGCACGCGGCAAATATCCGATGCCAGCTTCGATAAAGATTTGTAGGAAGTTGTGACAAAAAATATGTAACATGAGCTTTCCAGAACACTGAATCCACTGAGTCCAAAGTACGTAAAGTGATATCATCAAGGATTCAGTCAGTTACACGAAATTCAGTTACATGAAACGATGATCCTTTATATAAAAGAAGATCCGCAGCAGATGGCGGTAAGGTAACAACATATAGATATGCGAAACGGGAACATGGAAATAGTTCCATAAACATGGATGGTTGTTCCATATTAATCCTTTGCTACAAAGAACATACAGATCGCACATAAACTTGGAATACGGTATATACGTCAAATCAGTCAAATACGTAAGTTAGAAAGAACTTTAATAAAGGCAACATTTCAGTTTTAACGTGCTACAATAAAGCAGCACTGGAATGTATGTATCATTCATCAATGACACGGGCAGCACTTCACCTCCAAACTAAGTTCGAGCTATGTTTGAAATCATACTGACCGCTTACTGTTCTTCATCTACAAGAACGTTATGGGAAAAAATATAAATCGCACATGGTTGATGATATTTCCTGTCCAATATAGCAAAATGATTGAAGATCTGTGCGTAGTATTCGCGATGTTAGTTCTCAATCAATTATTAATGCTACCGTCGAATCGATCTGCTCCGTCGGTCAATGTGAAATTACGTCGTTAATATAAATACAATACTGATGATTGGGTTTAATATAAGTACAATACGGGTGATTAGCATTTCAATTCAAAAGATCACAATTGTCAATTAAATTGATGTTTGCAATCACCATAAAAAAAGATCACGCTCAATCATTAAAAGTGCGCGCTTTAGATGTTGAACGGATTGATTTTCGTTTGGACAATTATATGTTGCGTAGACAAAATAGAGGCATAAAACTAGATAATCTCTATATCTGAACCAACAATGGAGCCACAACAAATAATGTATAACCTGCAGAAGCATCGAGAAATTGAACATTAGAAACCTGTAGGTTCTCTTTTCTTAGTGAGCACTGAGCACATTGAACATATGGGTACTGCGAACATTTGTAAATCTATTTATGTTCTGTATACTGTTATATATAGAGATGACACACCTCTACTAATTCAACAAGTTGCTTAAATTTTTTTTTGCTTACTTGAAAACTTATTTGATCGCTAATTTTTCATATATCCGAACTGATCAGCTAGAGTGCTGATTATTTGTCATCCATATTTTTAAAAAGATAAATTAAAAATTATGCGATCATTCTCATTACCACTTTTTGAAATCATTGCTACTACGTCAACAAAATGTCTGTGCACAAGCTTTATTTATAAGCGTAGCAAAGCACGCCGGGTCCTGCTAGTATATCTATCTATATATATAAAATTCTCGTGTCACAGTGTTTGTAACTAAACTCCTCCGAAACGGCTTGACTGATTTCCATGAAATTTTATGTGTATATACGGTAGGTCTGAGAATCGGTCGTAAACTATTTTTTATAGCCTTAAGTGATAAGGGGGGCCCTCCCCCCAAAATTTTTTTGTATTTTTGAGACAAAATTTTTTATTTTTATTTTTTTATGATTTGACATTAAAAAATACATATAATCCTTAATTTTCCCCCTTCTACCACCAACGCCCATTTTTTAACTGCGATATTAGTACTGAAATACTCTTCAATTACTCCTCCGAAACGGCCTGACTGATTTCCATGAAATTTTATGTGTATATTCGGTAGGTCTGAGAATCGGTTATAAACTATGTTTTATAGCCTTAAGTGATAAGGGGGGCCCTCCCCCCAAACAACTTTTGTATTTTTCAGACAAAATTTTTTATTTTTATTTTTTTATGATTTGACATTAAAAAATACATATAATCCCTAATTTTCCCTCTTCTACCAACAACCTCCATTTTTTAATTGCGATATTAGTACTGGAATACTCTTCAATTACTCCTTCGAAACGGCCTGACCGATTTCCATGAAATTTTATGTGTATATACGGTAGGTCTGAGAATTGGTCGTAAACTATTTTTTATACCCATAAGTGATAAGGGGGGCCCTCCCCCCCAAAATGTTTTGTATTTTTCAGACAAAATTTTTTTATTTTTATTTTTTTATGATTTGACTTTACAAAATACATATAATCCCTTATTTTCCCCCTTCTACCACCAACCTCCATTTTTTAATTGCGATATTAGTACTGGAATACTCTTCAATTCTCAGTAGTCGACAACTGATCAATCTATTAATCTATCTATCTATCTTCTATCTACATATCTATATATGATAAATACAAATGCAAATGTTCGTTGGTTCAAAATAGGCAATCTAGGAATGTACTGGATCGATTCTCTTGAAATTTGGACACAATGTTGCATTCAGAAAGGTTATTATATAGTTTTTTTTAGCGATATGCGTTTCATATAGGAATGTAAGCTGTCGACAAGCGCCCCTCACCTGCATTAATCTCAATTCAATCTTTTTATGGTCGAGTTTCACTTAAAGACTTAATTTAATCGATTAGTTATGTATGGGTGATCTGATCACCCATATATAGTTTTGTCCAATTTATCAACCATATTTGCTGATTACCGGTTAATTGTATAACCACTCCAGTGTCCAATGTTATTGTGTAACCAGTGTGTTTATGTTTGTTAATGACTTTGTATAACAACACTTTGACCTAAATGGAAGTAGTGCTAACCACTAGACCATTCAACACATGTATACATACATTTACATACATACGGTCATAAAAATGTTCTATTTCATTTTTGCTCATTGCATGGAAATTGGCTCTATTGTATATTTTACCAAATACTTCCACACGGAATGACATTTTGATAATTTGTTTGAAAACCAGATTTCAAAAAACGATTTTGTGCATTTGTTCAAAACAGCAGTTGACATGATGTATGTGATACATATATAAGTTTCAATAGGTCAGGTTGACAAAACGCCTGCTTGAGGACATATGAGAAGATTCAATGCTCGAACAATAAACGAAGTGACAATTAATAAAGTCGGCAATAAATTTCAACCGGGATATATTTTTGTCAATAAAAGAGGGATTAATGATAAGAGGGGAAGATTTCCACATTTGGAAATGCCGTCAATTGCTTCACCAATGCATGGTAGATATGTATGCAAAAACATTCGAAACAGAACGTTTTATATTCATTCGATTAAATCAAACCAAGCTTTTCTCTGAAGTACCAGTATATTTGCGAGAGCCAATTTAATATGACGGTTATTCACAACTAACGCACACACACAAAATCATCTCAAATGCACGCGGCAAATATCCGATGCCAGCTTCGATAAAGATTTGTAGGAAGTTGTGACAAAAAATATGTAACATGAGCTTTCCAGAACACTGAATCCACTGAGTCCAAAGTACGTAAAGTGATATCATCAAGGATTCAGTCAGTTACACGAAATTCAGTTACATGAAACGATGATCCTTTATATAAAAGAAGATCCGCAGCAGATGGCGGTAAGGTAACAACATATAGATATGCGAAACGGGAACATGGAAATAGTTCCATAAACATGGATGGTTGTTCCATATTAATCCTTTGCTACAAAGAACATACAGATCGCACATAAACTTGGAATACGGTATATACGTCAAATCAGTCAAATACGTAAGTTAGAAAGAACTTTAATAAAGGCAACATTTCAGTTTTAACGTGCTACAATAAAGCAGCACTGGAATGTATGTATCATTCATCAATGACACGGGCAGCACTTCACCTCCAAACTAAGTTCGAGCTATGTTTGAAATCATACTGACCGCTTACTGTTCTTCATCTACAAGAACGTTATGGGAAAAAATATAAATCGCACATGGTTGATGATATTTCCTGTCCAATATAGCAAAATGATTGAAGATCTGTGCGTAGTATTCGCGATGTTAGTTCTCAATCAATTATTAATGCTACCGTCGAATCGATCTGCTCCGTCGGTCAATGTGAAATTACGTCGTTAATATAAATACAATACTGATGATTGGGTTTAATATAAGTACAATACGGGTGATTAGCATTTCAATTCAAAAGATCACAATTGTCAATTAAATTGATGTTTGCAATCACCATAAAAAAAGATCACGCTCAATCATTAAAAGTGCGCGCTTTAGATGTTGAACGGATTGATTTTCGTTTGGACAATTATATGTTGCGTAGACAAAATAGAGGCATAAAACTAGATAATCTCTATATCTGAACCAACAATGGAGCCACAACAAATAATGTATAACCTGCAGAAGCATCGAGAAATTGAACATTAGAAACCTGTAGGTTCTCTTTTCTTAGTGAGCACTGAGCACATTGAACATATGGGTACTGCGAACATTTGTAAATCTATTTATGTTCTGTATACTGTTATATATAGAGATGACACACCTCTACTAATTCAACAAGTTGCTTAAATTTTTTTTTGCTTACTTGAAAACTTATTTGATCGCTAATTTTTCATATATCCGAACTGATCAGCTAGAGTGCTGATTATTTGTCATCCATATTTTTAAAAAGATAAATTAAAAATTATGCGATCATTCTCATTACCACTTTTTGAAATCATTGCTACTACGTCAACAAAATGTCTGTGCACAAGCTTTATTTATAAGCGTAGCAAAGCACGCCGGGTCCTGCTAGTATATCTATCTATATATATAAAATTCTCGTGTCACAGTGTTTGTAACTAAACTCCTCCGAAACGGCTTGACTGATTTCCATGAAATTTTATGTGTATATACGGTAGGTCTGAGAATCGGTCGTAAACTATTTTTTATAGCCTTAAGTGATAAGGGGGGCCCTCCCCCCAAAATTTTTTTGTATTTTTGAGACAAAATTTTTTATTTTTATTTTTTTATGATTTGACATTAAAAAATACATATAATCCTTAATTTTCCCCCTTCTACCACCAACGCCCATTTTTTAACTGCGATATTAGTACTGAAATACTCTTCAATTACTCCTCCGAAACGGCCTGACTGATTTCCATGAAATTTTATGTGTATATTCGGTAGGTCTGAGAATCGGTTATAAACTATGTTTTATAGCCTTAAGTGATAAGGGGGGCCCTCCCCCCAAACAACTTTTGTATTTTTCAGACAAAATTTTTTATTTTTATTTTTTTATGATTTGACATTAAAAAATACATATAATCCCTAATTTTCCCTCTTCTACCAACAACCTCCATTTTTTAATTGCGATATTAGTACTGGAATACTCTTCAATTACTCCTTCGAAACGGCCTGACCGATTTCCATGAAATTTTATGTGTATATACGGTAGGTCTGAGAATTGGTCGTAAACTATTTTTTATACCCATAAGTGATAAGGGGGGCCCTCCCCCCCAAAATGTTTTGTATTTTTCAGACAAAATTTTTTTATTTTTATTTTTTTATGATTTGACTTTACAAAATACATATAATCCCTTATTTTCCCCCTTCTACCACCAACCTCCATTTTTTAATTGCGATATTAGTACTGGAATACTCTTCAATTCTCAGTAGTCGACAACTGATCAATCTATTAATCTATCTATCTATCTTCTATCTACATATCTATATATGATAAATACAAATGCAAATGTTCGTTGGTTCAAAATAGGCAATCTAGGAATGTACTGGATCGATTCTCTTGAAATTTGGACACAATGTTGCATTCAGAAAGGTTATTATATAGTTTTTTTTAGCGATATGCGTTTCATATAGGAATGTAAGCTGTCGACAAGCGCCCCTCACCTGCATTAATCTCAATTCAATCTTTTTATGGTCGAGTTTCACTTAAAGACTTAATTTAATCGATTAGTTATGTATGGGTGATCTGATCACCCATATATAGTTTTGTCCAATTTATCAACCATATTTGCTGATTACCGGTTAATTGTATAACCACTCCAGTGTCCAATGTTATTGTGTAACCAGTGTGTTTATGTTTGTTAATGACTTTGTATAACAACACTTTGACCTAAATGGAAGTAGTGCTAACCACTAGACCATTCAACACATGTATACATACATTTACATACATACGGTCATAAAAATGTTCTATTTCATTTTTGCTCATTGCATGGAAATTGGCTCTATTGTATATTTTACCAAATACTTCCACACGGAATGACATTTTGATAATTTGTTTGAAAACCAGATTTCAAAAAACGATTTTGTGCATTTGTTCAAAACAGCAGTTGACATGATGTATGTGATACATATATAAGTTTCAATAGGTCAGGTTGACAAAACGCCTGCTTGAGGACATATGAGAAGATTCAATGCTCGAACAATAAACGAAGTGACAATTAATAAAGTCGGCAATAAATTTCAACCGGGATATATTTTTGTCAATAAAAGAGGGATTAATGATAAGAGGGGAAGATTTCCACATTTGGAAATGCCGTCAATTGCTTCACCAATGCATGGTAGATATGTATGCAAAAACATTCGAAACAGAACGTTTTATATTCATTCGATTAAATCAAACCAAGCTTTTCTCTGAAGTACCAGTATATTTGCGAGAGCCAATTTAATATGACGGTTATTCACAACTAACGCACACACACAAAATCATCTCAAATGCACGCGGCAAATATCCGATGCCAGCTTCGATAAAGATTTGTAGGAAGTTGTGACAAAAAATATGTAACATGAGCTTTCCAGAACACTGAATCCACTGAGTCCAAAGTACGTAAAGTGATATCATCAAGGATTCAGTCAGTTACACGAAATTCAGTTACATGAAACGATGATCCTTTATATAAAAGAAGATCCGCAGCAGATGGCGGTAAGGTAACAACATATAGATATGCGAAACGGGAACATGGAAATAGTTCCATAAACATGGATGGTTGTTCCATATTAATCCTTTGCTACAAAGAACATACAGATCGCACATAAACTTGGAATACGGTATATACGTCAAATCAGTCAAATACGTAAGTTAGAAAGAACTTTAATAAAGGCAACATTTCAGTTTTAACGTGCTACAATAAAGCAGCACTGGAATGTATGTATCATTCATCAATGACACGGGCAGCACTTCACCTCCAAACTAAGTTCGAGCTATGTTTGAAATCATACTGACCGCTTACTGTTCTTCATCTACAAGAACGTTATGGGAAAAAATATAAATCGCACATGGTTGATGATATTTCCTGTCCAATATAGCAAAATGATTGAAGATCTGTGCGTAGTATTCGCGATGTTAGTTCTCAATCAATTATTAATGCTACCGTCGAATCGATCTGCTCCGTCGGTCAATGTGAAATTACGTCGTTAATATAAATACAATACTGATGATTGGGTTTAATATAAGTACAATACGGGTGATTAGCATTTCAATTCAAAAGATCACAATTGTCAATTAAATTGATGTTTGCAATCACCATAAAAAAAGATCACGCTCAATCATTAAAAGTGCGCGCTTTAGATGTTGAACGGATTGATTTTCGTTTGGACAATTATATGTTGCGTAGACAAAATAGAGGCATAAAACTAGATAATCTCTATATCTGAACCAACAATGGAGCCACAACAAATAATGTATAACCTGCAGAAGCATCGAGAAATTGAACATTAGAAACCTGTAGGTTCTCTTTTCTTAGTGAGCACTGAGCACATTGAACATATGGGTACTGCGAACATTTGTAAATCTATTTATGTTCTGTATACTGTTATATATAGAGATGACACACCTCTACTAATTCAACAAGTTGCTTAAATTTTTTTTTGCTTACTTGAAAACTTATTTGATCGCTAATTTTTCATATATCCGAACTGATCAGCTAGAGTGCTGATTATTTGTCATCCATATTTTTAAAAAGATAAATTAAAAATTATGCGATCATTCTCATTACCACTTTTTGAAATCATTGCTACTACGTCAACAAAATGTCTGTGCACAAGCTTTATTTATAAGCGTAGCAAAGCACGCCGGGTCCTGCTAGTATATCTATCTATATATATAAAATTCTCGTGTCACAGTGTTTGTAACTAAACTCCTCCGAAACGGCTTGACTGATTTCTATGAAATTTTATGTGTATATACGGTAGGTCTGAGAATCGGTCGTAAACTATTTTTTATAGCCTTAAGTGATAAGGGGGGCCCTCCCCCCAAATTTTTTTTGTATTTTTGAGACAAAATTTTTTATTTTTATTTTTTTATGATTTGACATTAAAAAATACATATAATCCTTAATTTTCCCCCTTCTACCACCAACGCCCATTTTTTAACTGCGATATTAGTACTGAAATACTCTTCAATTACTCCTCCGAAACGGCCTGACTGATTTCCATGAAATTTTATGTGTATATTCGGTAGGTCTGAGAATCGGTTATAAACTATGTTTTATAGCCTTAAGTGATAAGGGGGGCCCTCCCCCCAAACAACTTTTGTATTTTTCAGACAAAATTTTTTATTTTTATTTTTTTATGATTTGACATTAAAAAATACATATAATCCCTAATTTTCCCTCTTCTACCAACAACCTCCATTTTTTAATTGCGATATTAGTACTGGAATACTCTTCAATTACTCCTTCGAAACGGCCTGACCGATTTCCATGAAATTTTATGTGTATATACGGTAGGTCTGAGAATTGGTCGTAAACTATTTTTTATACCCATAAGTGATAAGGGGGGCCCTCCCCCCCAAAATGTTTTGTATTTTTCAGACAAAATTTTTTTATTTTTATTTTTTTATGATTTGACTTTACAAAATACATATAATCCCTTATTTTCCCCCTTCTACCACCAACCTCCATTTTTTAATTGCGATATTAGTACTGGAATACTCTTCAATTCTCAGTAGTCGACAACTGATCAATCTATTAATCTATCTATCTATCTTCTATCTACATATCTATATATGATAAATACAAATGCAAATGTTCGTTGGTTCAAAATAGGCAATCTAGGAATGTACTGGATCGATTCTCTTGAAATTTGGACACAATGTTGCATTCAGAAAGGTTATTATATAGTTTTTTTTAGCGATATGCGTTTCATATAGGAATGTAAGCTGTCGACAAGCGCCCCTCACCTGCATTAATCTCAATTCAATCTTTTTATGGTCGAGTTTCACTTAAAGACTTAATTTAATCGATTAGTTATGTATGGGTGATCTGATCACCCATATATAGTTTTGTCCAATTTATCAACCATATTTGCTGATTACCGGTTAATTGTATAACCACTCCAGTGTCCAATGTTATTGTGTAACCAGTGTGTTTATGTTTGTTAATGACTTTGTATAACAACACTTTGACCTAAATGGAAGTAGTGCTAACCACTAGACCATTCAACACATGTATACATACATTTACATACATACGGTCATAAAAATGTTCTATTTCATTTTTGCTCATTGCATGGAAATTGGCTCTATTGTATATTTTACCAAATACTTCCACACGGAATGACATTTTGATAATTTGTTTGAAAACCAGATTTCAAAAAACGATTTTGTGCATTTGTTCAAAACAGCAGTTGACATGATGTATGTGATACATATATAAGTTTCAATAGGTCAGGTTGACAAAACGCCTGCTTGAGGACATATGAGAAGATTCAATGCTCGAACAATAAACGAAGTGACAATTAATAAAGTCGGCAATAAATTTCAACCGGGATATATTTTTGTCAATAAAAGAGGGATTAATGATAAGAGGGGAAGATTTCCACATTTGGAAATGCCGTCAATTGCTTCACCAATGCATGGTAGATATGTATGCAAAAACATTCGAAACAGAACGTTTTATATTCATTCGATTAAATCAAACCAAGCTTTTCTCTGAAGTACCAGTATATTTGCGAGAGCCAATTTAATATGACGGTTATTCACAACTAACGCACACACACAAAATCATCTCAAATGCACGCGGCAAATATCCGATGTATCCGATGCCAGCTTCGATAAAGATTTGTAGGAAGTTGTGACGAAAAATATGTAACATGAGCTTTCCAGAACACTGAATCCAAAGTACGTAAAGTGATATCATCAAGGATTCAGTCAGTTACACGAAATTCAGTTACATGAAACGATGATCCTTTATATAAAAGAAGAGCCGCAGCAGATGGCGGAAAGGTAACAACATATAGATATGCGAAACGGGAACATGGAAATAGTTCCATAAACATGGATGGTTGTTCCATATTAATCCTTTGCTACAAAGAACATACAGATCGCACATAAACTTGGAATACGGTATATACGTCAAATCAGTCAAATACGTAAGTTAGAAAGAACGTTAATAAAGGCAACATTTCAGTTTTAACGTGCTACAATGAAGCAGCACTGGAATGTATGTATCATTCATCAATGACACGTGCAGCACTTCACCTCCAAACTAAGTTCGAGCTATGTTTGAAATCATGCTGACCGCTTACTGTTCTTCATCTACAAGAACGTTATGGGAAAAAATATAAATCGCACATGGTTGATGATATTTCCTGTCCAATATAGCAAAATGATTGAAGATCTGTGCGTAGTATTCGCGATGTTAGTTCTCAATCAATTATTAATGTTACCGTCGAATCGATCTGCTCCGTCGGTCAATGTGAAATTACGTCGTTAATATAAATACAATACTGATGATTAGGTTTAATATAAGTACAATACGGGTGATTAGCATTTCAATTCAAAAGATCACAATTGTCAATTAAATTGATGTTTGCAATCACCATAAAAAAAGATCACGCTCAATCATTAAAAGTGCGCGCTTTAGATGTTGAACGGATTGATTTTCGTTTGGACAATTATATGTTGCGTAGACAAAATAGAGGCATAAAACTAGATAATCTCTATATCTGAACCAACAATGGAGCCACAACAAATAATGTATAACCTGCAGAAGCATCGAGAAATTGAACATTAGAAACCTGTAGGTTCTCTTTTCTTAGTGAGCACTGAGCACATTGAACATATGGGTACTGCGAACATTTGTAAATCTATTTATGTTCTGTATACTGTTATATATAGAGATGACACACCTCTACTAATTCAACAAGTTGCTTAAATTTTTTTTTGCTTACTTGAAAACTTATTTGATCGCTAATTTTTCATATATCCGAACTGATCAGCTAGAGTGCTGATTATTTGTCATCCATATTTTTAAAAAGATAAATTAAAAATTATGCGATCATTCTCATTACCACTTTTTGAAATCATTGCTACTACGTCAACAAAATGTCTGTGCACAAGCTTTATTTATAAGCGTAGCAAAGCACGCCGGGTCCTGCTAGTATATATATATATATATATATATATATATATATATATATATATATATATATATATATATATATATATATATATATATATATATATATATATATATATATATATATATATATATCACGGCGAATTGGCGCTTTACAACCAATGCGACTCAAGCGTCTGTTCTCCATGTTAGGGGCGGCTTGGAGCGGGCGTCTGTCTTGAATCAAGCGGCTCGCTATATGTAAAAAGGTTGTTTCAGGTGACCTCAATATGCAGAACGGACCCATTCACGACAATTTGGGCTGGGCCTAAGGTTAATACCCTAACCCCGGAAAAAAACTAATATGTTAAATTTGGTTATCAGAAAAAGAATAACAGACCCGGACAAAACAACAGAATTTTACCTGGACGTGAAAAAGGACCAGACTACCGAATCGGAACGTGGAACGTGCGCAGCCTGAGCGCTCCTGATGCTCTTATAAGTCTGGAAACAGAGACTGAGAGGTATAGGATGGATATTATTGCTCTACAAGGAATTAGACAGCCGATAATCGGAAAACAAGATTTGGATAGTCACTCTCTATACTGTAGTGGTCATCCTTCTCGAAGAGAATTTGGAACTGGCTCTCTTGTTGGTGCACGCATACAAGAAGCCGTGATGAAATTCATCCCGGTCAGTGAGAGGATCTGCTACCTACGTGTACGTGGTACATATAACAATATTTCTCTTATTGCCGTGCATGCACCTACTGAAGCTAAGATCGTCGACGAGGAGGATAATTTCTACATAGCACTGGAAGAGGTTATGAAACAAACACCAACACGCAACTTCATTATGGTTCTTGGTTACTTTAATAGACAGGTTGGAAGAGATATCTCTTATGGAAATGTGGTGGGTCCCAACAGCCTGCATTTGAATTCGAATGATAATGGTGAGAGAAAGACTGAGTTTGCATAATCAAATAATTTGAGAATTGCCAGTACGTTCTTTCCGCATCGATCGATTCATAAACAGACTTGGGTCTCACCGAATGGAAACACTCGAAATCAAATTGATCACGTTCTAGTAACAGCACGTTTCTTTTCGAGCCTTTGGGATGTGCGATCCTTTAGAGGTGCATACATTGGAAGTGATCACTTCCTTGTATGTGCAACGATAAGGTTCCCCTTCCCAAATCCAGGCATTCCAAAATTCAATCAACGGAAACGTTTTAACATCTCATCATTAAAGAATGCTGAAACAGAAGAGAGATATCAAATCCATATTGCCGAAACATTGGATAAATCAGAAACCATTAATGGAGACGTCGATAAGTCATGGTATTTGCTCAAAGATGCTGTTTTAAGCGTTGCTGAGGGAATACTTGGACGACCACAGAACCACTCCCAGAAGCCATGAATGGATCAAGCATGCCTTGACGCTATTCAATACAAAAGAGATTGCTATCTGAAGTGTCTACAAGGACGCAACACCAGGTCCACGAAGGAGAACTATAAATTGGCAAGACAAGCCGTTACAAAGCTATGTAGACAAACGAAGAGAGAATGGAGGAAGAGACAGTGTGAGGAGATTGAAAGCTTCAATAAGGAACATCAATCGCGTAACTTCTTTCAACAGGTTAAAACCTTAGAGAAAGGCCCTCAAACTAGATCGACTGCTATTCAAAACGAAGATGGGGAGCTACAAGTAGACCTTAAAAATATTTTAGATACTTGGGCCGCTTATTTTGAGAATCTTCTCAACTTAAGTGACCAGCAACAAGTCGGACGAAGAGCAAAGCTTATTCGTGCGTCAAAGGTACATGTAGACGAACCCACCAAAGAGGAATTCGATGCGGCGCTGTCAAAATTAAAATGCAATAAAGCACCTGGTATCGACGATATAACATCCGAAATGATTGTACATGGTGGTGAAACTCTATCCTTAAGATTGTTTGAACTGGTTCAAATGATCTGGAGGACTGAAACCATGCCACAGGACTGGAACACAGCTATGCTGATACCAATCCATAAAAAAGGTAATCGCCTACAATGTGCAAACTACAGAGGAATTGCTCTCCTCTGCACAGCATATAAGATCTTTTCCTACATTTTGCTATCCAAAATCAATCCTTTTGCTGAAAAACTTTTTGGAGAATATCAGTGTGGTTTCCGGCGGGGCCGAGGTACCACCGATGCACTTTTCTCGATAAGGATGATTTTGGAAAAGTGTCGAGAGTTCAACATACCTGTGCACCAACTTTTCATTGATTTCAGGCAGGCCTACGACTCTCTCGAACGAGAGACTCTATGGTCTGCTCTGGTGTCAATAGGAATTCCTGGTAAACTGGTATCACTATGCAAAATGACAATACAGAACTCTCAATGCTGTGTACGAGTAGAGAACGAAATATCAAAGTTTTTTAAAGTCGACTCCGGTTTAAGACAAGGTGATGCTATCTCTCCTATACTTTTTAATCTAGCCTTGGAATATGTGTGCCGTCAAAAGAAACTACCGACTAATAACAATATCTTGTCAATAAACTCAGTACCTTAGATGATTGCTTACGCTGATGATGTTGGCATCCTCGGCCGAAGTGAAGCTGTTATGAGTGAGACCTTTAAGTCGCTTTAGAGTGGTGCTAGGAAAATTGGTCTGCAAATTAACTACAATAAAACCAAACATATGAATGTTTCAAGAGAGGCTGAGAAGAAAGATTTGATGTGCGGCGATGAACGAATTGAGGGAGTTGAATCTTTTAAATATTTGGGATCAATGCTAGACGATGGAGAGTATAGAACCCGGTATAACTTTGAGATCAGAGACCTTCTTGAGGGTCCTGATATAATAGGTTGTATCCGTTCTAATAGGATTGCTTGGTTTGGGCATGTTCTACGAGCCGATTCACAGTCTGGAATGATTAGAAAAATGTACGTTAGTACCCCAGGGAGTGGTAGACCGCGAGGAAGACCACGACTACAATGGGAGACTGACGTAATAAACGACCTTAAAAAAATCGGCTGCCATGGTAATTATGTCGCTGTTGCGAATGACCGTGGTGAATATTTAAAGCTGATTAGCCTGGCAACGCTCCTACATGGAGCATGAACGCCTTTAAAAAAAAATATATATATATATATATATATATATATATATATATATATATATATATATATATATATATATATATATATATATATATATATATATATATATATATATATATATATATATATATATATATATCGATATGAACTTGGAATTTCCGTGGAACGGAATTTACCGGCACTCTCACGATCGCATTTCTTGATCTACACCGAAAATTTTTTCTTTGTATGTTGCGACAAAGAATTTCTTGGACTAGTTCGTGAACTGGCCATATCCGGGTACAGGTTAAGTGGCTAGAGCTTAAAAAGTCGACATTCTTGGCGTGCCAGGTTCCTGAAAAATCAGCTGTTTTAAAAATTTACTAAACTTTGTTGTCCTTGATTTAGCTGAAAATGGCCAATCTCACATTTGAAAACTGCTTCACACTAGATTCGTGGATAAATCTATCCAAAACTTAAAAAACAAATTGTTTAAGTTCAGAAGTTGAGACCCTGGGCCTGTTAAAACGAAAACAAACGCAAACGGCCATGCTTTCATCATTTTTGAGTCTATTTTGTTTAAACTAAAACTAGCTTTTAATTCAACTTTTCAATTATAACCTCAAAAACTTTCAGCTTTCTAACCCAAGAAGTTCCTATGCAATTAGCATTATACTAACTTAATGTAAGTCACTCTCACAGCCACTCTCATATAATTACAACAACAAATCTCAAAAATATAAAAATATCCTATAGAAATATTAAATACATTTTTTTTTGTTTCTCTTTGAGTTTTTATTTTTTTTTCGCAAAAATTAAATAAATTTTGTTTTGAGTGTTTGTTGTTGTTGTTTTGAAAATTCATTATTGTTTTGAATTAGGGAATAGTTTCTTTGGATTTTGGAATATTTGGAAGTGGTTTAGTTGAAATAAATATATGTACATACACCTATTTTCAAGCGAAAGTACTGTTGGTTTTTTGTAAATAAAATGGTACTGGATAATCCGATTTTAAATCGGTTTTCAATTTTAAATAGCTCAATATTGGTGGAGTATTTTGGTATGTAATTTGTTTTTTTATCCTAACTTAATCATTAAAAAAAATTAATTTAAAGTTTGATAAAAGTTTTTCAATAGAAAAAAATCAAAAAAAATCAGAAACTAATAGAATTTTTAATTTTATTTCATAAATAATTGACTAAATTGTTTAACAATATTCGATTATTTGATTAATTCATTAAATTTAATTAATATTAATATAATATAAAGTTAATATCTTATGTGACCGGCTTGTGCTGCAATCATTTCGCGCATTCTATTAGACATTGAATTTAACAAATTGATGAAATATTGGCACCAATCAACGCCTCTCATCATGTTGTGCGCTCCCTCTCATCATGTTGTGCGCTCTCAAAATGGCATCCCAGACCTCATCATTACTATGAAACACTTGGTGTTCACTCCTAACTTTGCCTTTGATCTCTGACCCGACATTCTCAACAGGATTTATGTCTGGAGAGAGACTGAAAGTACAAGTTTCTACATTAATTAAATATTTAAAATTACAAGATAAAATCAATTCACCTCGGGTGATCAAACACAAAATCCCGTGTATCGCCTATATTTTCATTAATTCATTGTTTGACGATAATCATCCGGTACACACTTCAAATGCTGTCAAACAATGGATTAATGAAAATATAGGCGATACACGGGATGATCAACCGAGGTAAATTAATTTTATCTTGTAATTTTAAATATTTAATTAATGTAGAAATTTGTATTTTCAGTCTCTCTCCAGAGATAAATCCTGTTGAGAATGTCGGGTCAGAGATCAAAGCCAAAGCTAGGAGTGAACACCAAGTGTTTCATAGTAATGATGAGGTCTGGGATGCCATTGTGAGAGCGCTCAACATAATGAGAGGCGTTGATTGGTGCCAATATTTCATCAATTTGTTAAATTCAATGTCTAATAGAATGCGCGAAATGATTGCAGCACAAGGCGGTCAGATAAGATATTAACTTTAAATTATATTAATATTAATTGAATTTAATGAATTAATCAAATAATCAAATATTGTTAAAGAATTTAGTCAATTATTTATGAAATAAAATTAAAAATTCTATTATTTTCTGATTTTTTTTTGATTTTTTTCTATTGAAAAACTTTTATCAAACTTTAAATTAATTTTTTTTAATGATTAAGTTAGGATAAAAAAACAAATTATATACCAAAATACTCCACCAATATTTAGCTATTTAAAATTGAAAACCGATTTAAAATCGGATTATCCAGTACCATTTTATTTACAAAAAACCAACAGCACTTTCGCTTGAAAATAGGTATATATTGATTACACATTTACAAAAGTTTTTTATAAAAAGATAGATATTTGTATTATATTTGAGGTGTAAAAGTTGTTTGATGTTGGTTGTTGATTATAGATTATGTGTGGTAGTATTGTAGTTCTTACGTAGTTAGAACGTTAATCCACCAAAGGATTTAATATGTGATTAAGGAATTTTAACCAAATTAAACAAAACTATTCCAAAATTGCATTGATAAAGTAGTTTCAGTTTATGTATTTAGTTTGGTTGGTTTGATAAATTTTTGGGATTATTCTGTTGCTACTTAAATTTTTTATTTAAACCATTCGGACATATCCAATTCTTTTTGTACACAAAGCTGTCTGGTCCTGAAATCTACCTATTTCGGATATACGTGCCGCTTGGACTTTTTTTTAACTGTGGTGGAAATTTGTTTTAGAACAAGAGGGTAAGCTTGTCCGACCAAAATGTGTCTGCTATTGTCGAGTCCGACAACTGACATTTTGGTATGTTTGGGATGTCGGACTAGACAATAGAAGACAAATTCTTGTCGGACAAGGCAACCCTCGTGTTCTAAATCAAATTTCCAACCTCCATAGTTAAAACAAACATTTACAAGATCCTGGGCAATCGGCATTTTTCGGAGCTTGCCGAACGCAAAAGCGGCCGATTTGAGAAAAATCGCAGAACAAATGGCTTGTTAAAGATAGGCGCCTCACGAAGTATAACATGTGTGGTAATCATCACATAAAATCGGAGCCGACCCAGGGACTATTAGAGTTCATTTAGAAAAATTTATCCGTTACGTTTTTTATTTTTATTTTTTTTTATTTATTTATTTATTCATTTCATATAACATACAAATAAGGCCGTAGCCTTCTTGCAATTTCTTTGCGAACAAAGAAATTCTCTTATGCATGTTTAATAATAAACATGTACTTAAATAATGGTTACAAATCAAAAGACTTAAGGAATAACTCTGAAATATTGAAAAAATTAATAATAATTATAATAATGGGCACTAAGGCAAGAATTAAGTTAACAAATAAGCAAGTAAAATACTCTCTACATTCTACAATATATAAAGAACTAGTATTACAATCACCTATGGATAGAAAATAAGATAAACTAAAATAAAAGGGGAAAAATAGCAAAATACAATAATCAAAATAAAAATATAATAATAAATAATAACATTTATCAGGTCTGTAAAAGGCAACTTAATTATTGCTGCCTCTCAAAATATGCAAAACAAAGCTTTTTGAATTTATGTAAGGACATATCAGTTTTCATTTCACGATCTAATGAGTTCCAAATTTTGATACCATTTACAAAGAAAGATGCTTCACGAGGTTTAGTTTTACAATTTCTAGGTAAATTAATGTTAAGCGTTCTATTTGATCTTGAGAAACTAAGTCGATCATACAAGTAGCTAGGTTGCTGATATTTAATTAATTTAAACATGAACAAAGCAGTTTGAAATTTTAGATATTGACGAAGATCACAGTTTAGAATTTTTCTAGTATAATACGAGATGGAAGTACTCCTACGGATGTTGAATACGTAGCGCGCACATGAATTGAAATCAAGTTTCAGTTTGTAATATGATGCCCTTGAGCAGCCAGAGAAAATTGGAGCACAATAAATTACATGAGGAACCACTAGGGATCTAATTAATTTCATTTTTGAAGTTTTTGGTGTAAAACTAGCCGTTTGCCATAGACTGCTTAAGGTCATGTAGATTTTACTACAAATATGGTTAGCATGATTTTCCCAATTTAGAAAGTTATTAAACGTTATACCAAGGTTACGTAAATTGTCCACTACTTGGATTTTATTTCCATGAATACTGAGCATAGTTTCTTTTTGCAGTCTGGATAACATATTCCTATTTTGAGTAATGACCAATGCTTTAGATTTATCAGGATTAATGTTAATATTGCTAATTTTTGCCCAATCCGATATGTTGACGAGGGTTTGGTTTATACGATTAATACAGAGGGAAAAGTCTAAAAGCGAAACAGAATCGTATATTTGTAAGTCATCAGCAAAAAGATGAAATTTAACATTCAGAGTTAGAATAATGTCATTAATAAAGAGGGAAAACAATAAAGGACCTAGTATTGATCCTTGAGGAACTCCAGATGTTATATATGATGGATCAGATAAGGTATTATTATGAAGAACGAATTGTTTTCTATCACTCAGGTAAGGTTTCAAAAAAAGTAATGCAGATCTAGAAAACTTGAAATTCCTTCTTAATTCTTACAGTATTGAATGGTCAACAGAGTCAAAAGCTTTAGAAAAATCAAGTAGCACTAAAACGGAAACCTTCCCATCCGACATCGAGCCACTCAAATCTTCAACTATATTTATAATTGCTGATGTTGTATTATGCCTTTTCCTAAAGCCAGACTGTAGAGGGTTTAACATATGATGCTTTTCCACATAATCCAAAATTTGGGATTTCATGACTTTCTCTAAGATTTTGGAGAGACAAGGTAGTAAACTAATAGGACGAAAATCACTTACCACATTGGCATTGGGAACTTAATTAACCGGAATAACGTGAGCACTTTTCCAGGATTGAGGAAAAATGGATTTAGTGAGTGCAGTATTGATAATATGAGTTAAGTATTTCAAAATAATTGGTAGAATTAACTTAATAAAACGAAAAGGAATTTCGTCAGTCCCAACAGCCGAAGAATTAATTTCACTCACAATAATAATAATATCCTCAATAGAAGTATTATGGAAATAAAATAAGTTTGGCCCATTGCTATCACAGTCTGCATCAAATTCATTATCCGGAGGTCTGTTAAACGATGAGAAGTAACTATTGAACTCAGATGAAGTAATGTCAGTGTGGAGAAGAGATTTAGTTTTACATATACCATATTTTCTAAAGTTGTTCCAGAGAATCTTTGAAGGAAGATCAACATTAAATATTTTTTTAAAGTTATTGAACTTTGCTAACTTAATCATAGTATTGACTTTATTTCTGTACTTAGTAAAAGCATTCCAATTGGTGACAGTTTTATCATTTTTCCATCGAGAATAGAGATGATCCCTAATATTCCTATGGTTAAGAATGTCAGAACTAAACCAAGACGAGCCATCATAATTCTGCGATTTACATTTTACTATAGGGGCAAACTGATTTAGTAGATGAAGAACGAGGTGGTTGAAGTGAGCCAATTGTTGATCAATGTCATCAAGACAAAGAATTTCGTTCCAATTTAACATAATTGCTTCCTTCTGAAGAATATCTACATCTATATTATTGAAAAATCTACGAAAAACAAACTCTTCAGTATTAGTGTAGTTCAATTTATAATCATATGAACCATAAATTAAATCATGAGAGGTAAATAAACCTGGTACAGAAATTTGGGTGAAAAAGTTCAATTTAGAAACATTAGTCGTAAGCAACAGGTCAATACATGTGCAACTTTCTTTGACGAAGTAAGTGGGTTCTCTAGATGCGCATACTAATCCAATCGAATCCAGAAGATCATTGAACCTTCTAACATGCAAATCGTTAGATAATATGTTTAGGTTGAAGTCACCAAGAATAATAATATCACTGTATTTACTAGCGTTAAGAATTGTTTAACACGATTAATAAACTTAACCTTAGGAGGACAATAAAATACACCCACCATAAGCTTATCGTCACAGTTATTAATTATCTCTAAGAAAATCACATCAAAGTCAGAGGAAACGGCATTCTTTTTAATAATTTTATATCGAACTTTATTATTTATATAGAGTGCCACACCACCTGCTCCTCTACCATCTCCTCTGTCTTTTCTTATTAAATTGTAATTATTAATTGTCACCAAGCGATCGTCAATCTTTTCCTTGAGCCATGTTTCGGAAACTGCTATCAAATCAAGTGGAACATCACGCAAAATACTCTTAAATTCATCAAAATTTGAAATGAGACTTCCCGGGTTGATATGTGCAAAATTAAACCCGTTATTATTCGAGCAGAAACTAGATTTTAAAACAATGTTTTGCATATCCACAGAGGAAACACTCATTGTGATTAGAAGAATTATAAACAAACAGCAACTAAAAATAAAGAAAAGAATTACCAAAACAAAATGTAATAGAAGAAAAATATTTAAAGAAATATCTATTAAAAATAAAAAAAAAAAATAAAAATATACTTCAGACACAAAATTTAAATAATTAAAACAAAGAAAAGAATATAAAAAATTTTCAAATTCAAAAATTGCAATTAAATTGCCAAAACAAGATTTAAAAATTAATTCAAAATCAAAATTTCTTATACTAACTCCTATCCTTTACCACAAAAAAAAAAAAAATTTTAAATATTCCCTCCGAAAAAAAAACGCCTAGGCGTTGTAAACAAATGACCGTATGCCTGACTGGGAGCTTGTTTTTTTAAAATACTTACAACATACCGAATATTTTCTTTTGTATAAATTTGAATTATTTTCCATTTTTTTTAAATAACTGTTTTTAAATATATTGACGTTTCAATGAATTGACAACTAAATTGAAAAGCAAGCTGACTAGGAGACTTTTAGTCCGCGGCCTGGTGGTCAATAGCGCAACTTGGGTATGAAATGAAAAATCACTGATTTAGCTCAAAAAGTTGGTGTGAGGCACACAGCATGAAATAATTTTTTAAAGCAGTCACTACATAAATGATAAATAATATCATATGTTTGTTAATTTAATGTTGGCAAACAGCCTTACTGATTCCACACAATTTTCAAAAAATATCGCCACTTCAAATCTTCAAATCCGTGGCAAATCTTCTTTCTGAGGATGATTAAAGAAACTAGTTTTTATATTTTACAGGAAATTTTTTTATATTTTTAAGAAATAAAGTTAGTTCAGTGTTTGTGCAATAAAAAATCTCAATTCATATTAGCGTTTGTGTTTATTTTTGTTGTATAGATTTGAAGATGGCGATATTTTTTGAAAATTGTGTGGAATCAATAAGGTTGTTTGCCAACTAGGGTTTGTAATACCGGTTAATCGGTTAACCGGTTAACCGCCCAAAATTACATTATCAAAAAATCGGTAAAATTCTAACTTTTTACCGGATTCGGTAAAAATCAAACAAACTTATATTTTATAATAATTTATTTAAAATAAATTTACTAAGTTTTGCATTAGCAACTTTTTTTAAATAATATTTTGTAACATGTTTCAACCATAAATGGTCATTCTCAAACATTTGAAAATATTAAATTAAAATAAATATTAAATATTAAATATTATAGAGTTATGTATTTCGATTAATTCTCAAGACGCTACTATTCCATTAAGTATGGTAAGTTAATGATATTCATTATTTTACGTACACATTCTCAATGTGATAGAATCATTACAATTAGTTGTTATTCAACTAATCTGAAAACCAATCTAATATGATCTAGGCGATCGGGGGGTTAATTTCGTATGGGAGAAATTGTGAATAGTTAAACTCAAATAACTGGATGAATAATAGGAATTTTTCAATTCTGAAACCAGTTTTGGAATCTTCTTATTAAACCTTACATGTTTTAATCAGAAAAAATTTTACGTGTTTCGTGGCGGTATCGAACCCCATTCATCAGTAACACAAATTCGATACCTTGTGTTATACACGTTTTATCAACTGAGCCATTCAGAATTGAAAAATTCCTATTATTCATCCAGTTATTTGAGTACAATTTCTCCCATATTAAATATTATAATTATTATTTTATTTAACTTATGTATATTTATGCTTATTTAATTGAAAAAATTAATAATTATAATATTCTGAAGAAAATTAATTAATTTTTAGTAAAATAGCATAAACCTGGACCTAACCAAACATATTTTGAGACATGAAAAACTCCAAGGATGAAACCCTTTAAAAGATACGATGAAATATTCCTACTTAATATTCTAACAGTTTTCCGCTAGTAATAAAACGCAGATACATGATAATCGTTCATTTATGGCAAATACTGCTTTTGGAATCTGGTTCTTGTTATCTGATAAATGCTTAACGCTGTTGACCAACATGTTTAAATGTTCAAACTTAATAGAACATTGATTTAATTACGACTAATAATGCAGAATAAAGTAAAATCTTTGATTAATGCTTATATCGCCAGCTGTGTTTATTTCCTTCAGCTGACGGTTATAAATATTTTATATAAGAAGCATCAGCAATATTCATGTAGGGTAAATAGATCTTTTGAAGAAACAGACCTTTGGAAAACAAAGAAGATTATGCAGTATTAGTATAGTATTAGCCGTTTCATCTTAGGTTGTTCATGTTCAGCATGACGAAATAAGTATCGTAATAGCAATAATTAGAAAAGCTGTGATGTTTCGCAAATTACCAATAAAAAAATACAACCTCCAAAAACATGGTAAGGTTATGAAAAAAACGACTATCCTTGATTCTAGATTCAAGATCAAGCAGCCGTTTTGCAATACTAAAAATATTTTGTAAAGTTGAAAGTATAATTAGGATAACTTTAATCGCCATTGAATTTGATTTAAACTTTTCGGACAGTGAAATTGTTTAACTTATAATAATAAGCCCTGGTACCCAATATAAGTTACTGTAAAGACAGTGTCGATGCGATGTAAATATTTATATTTCTAATATAACCATAACATTTCTGTAAGATGGATTTAGAGCACAAAAAACATTCATAACTAAAGAATTTAAAGGAGTTATCGTTATATATATGGGTAGTTCTACAAACATGGAAATTTTGGACGGCATGGCTTATTTCGTATATTAATATACAAAAAAAAATTTATTTAATTTTTTATAAAATTTATAATTTAAAATTTAAATGAAATTTGTAAACCTTAACTATGTCTAGCAGGACACCAAAAATAAACCCGTTTCGAAATATATTTCTTACAAAAAATATGATTCAAAACGTAAAATTATCAGTCCCCTGGTGTGTCTTCTTTTGATTGTCAAAGCTGGTAAACTAAATAATCAATGATTCTAAGTGTGTAAAGACCAATTGACACTGCTGTAATAATTTTAAATAATAATACGTTAGCAATGTGTAAATAATCATAAAATTACTCTATATTTCATATAAGATATATCCTATTAAAGTTTGTCCCCCGAATTCTTTATCATTCTCCTGCCCAATCAAAACACATTGAAAATATCGGGAATTTATATTTCGATCAAGTTATCGCTCGTCACAGGTATTGATCAAAGTACAATAAACATAATATTGCAAGTGTTTTACTTGGTCCGAGTTTTTATCAATCAAAACAGTCATCATTGCTAGCAAGATCGTGCTTTGTCCAGTCACATTATCAGTCCCCTGGTAAGTATTTTCGTAAAAAGTATTTTAATTACAGGTAATTTTATAGTTTTATACGTCGTGAATATGTATTGCCTTGGTATAAAATTCGTTTATTTTTTTATTAGACGTAATTTTGTCATTTTTAAGAGAAATATTGAATAATTTTCAGTCCCCTGGTCTCAGTCCTCTGGAAGTTTTAAAAGCGGGATTTGACTTAGATAAATGTTTATTATGTATTTTGAGATAATTTTGAGATAGCTTTGAGTTAATTTAGGATTAAAAAGAATATTTTTTTAATTTTGACTCATGTATTTATTTTTTTTTACTGACTACATTCAGAAAGTTGAAAGAACCTTATCAACTTTAACTAGAACTACTTGCCAGAACTTATACGAAAAAAACATTTCGTACCGTAATTAGCTCAATTTTTTTCTTTCGTGTGTAGAACTAACTACCCATATATGAGCCGTTCACTGCACAACACGATTAACTCCATAAGACAAAATGTTGAGAAAATTGAGTTTTTTCAAAGGTCAAATAAATTTCGATATTTAGTAGTGTTAATCTTTATCATTCAGGAATGTTATTATAAACATAATTTATTTAATTTTGGTTACTAAGTATATCAATTAGCTATTATAGTAGTAATTTAATTAGTATAATAGATATTATTAGTTTTTAATGTCAGGTTTTTAATAGTCATTTTTTAATGGTCAGACAAATTTTGACTTTTAATGGTGTTTATCTTAATTATTCAGGAAAGTTGTTTTTAACATAGAAAGTTATGACTATAGCAAGTACTTTGACATTTAAATTTAAAATTTTCCAAAAAGTGGAGTTAGTCGGTCTGTGCAGTGAACGGTACATATATATATGTCAAAGAAAGGACATATATTTTTCGAATATTTTGCACGATCTCCATGATTGCCGTTAAAGTATGCAACGTTGTTGTAATTGTAGTAATTGTATCGTAGGTTTATTGTAAGTAAAAACACTTTGGTAGAACATATATTAGTTTATTAACATTAATTTATATATACAGGTTGATGTCGCTTATACGCGGGTAATGCTACTACAACATTTTAGTTTGACATTTCGATTATAACAATGTACAAACCCTACGAGCAACTAAGAAATATAATGTACTTAATATGAAATCATAACAGCTCTTCCCCTCTAAATAAGATTTCAAAATAGTATTACTTAAAAGAAGAGTTGTATTTAATTACATGAATAAATTTAAAGAAAAGCATTCCTTTTGTGAGCTTAATAAAATTTGAATTCAATAATTGTACTGTAATATTTTCTTCCCATAAAAATTTTATTTAAATATAAATTTGTATCTAATTTTAGTTTTATTGTTTTTATTTCAAAGTTACCTATTTTATAGATCCAATCTTTTTAATGGTTTTATTATTCTTGAGGATCTCCGTAAGTTTGGAGTAAAATTAGTTTGTTCATTATTGTTGTATATTTTCTCCTTCCTTTTGTTTACGCAAATGCATTCTATATGTTTCCATAATTTCCAAAGGTTTTGGATTGTAAAATTCGTCCAATAATTTTAAAATATCATCATATGTTTTTTTGTACGGCGATGTAGGAACTAATTTGTCACAGACTAAATCAAATGAGTCTTGACTTATATAATGAAGTAGTAAATTTACTTTATTTTCAGGTTTTACTTCAAATAATTCTAAAGCACCTTCAAAACGGAGACGCCAGCGATCCCACTTTGTTTGGGTTTTATCGAACTTATCAATTGTAAAGGCTGGTTGTAACTTTTCCATTTTAAAATTTTTTGTATATGTATATTTGTAATTAATAATTTGTAATTTATTACCTTTAATTTGTAATTTTGTAACTTGTAATTCACAATTTGTAGTACGTGTGATTTGTAATTTGTAAGATGTAGCAATTGTAATTTGACTAACCTCACTTTTTGTATTCCAATAAATCGGCTTGTAATGATTTTGGAATCTTGTTGAATCAACTTTATTTGTAACTTTTTGTTGATTTTAAATATTGTATGAGTGGCGTTGTAATCTGTTGTAATCAGATTTTGTAAACTTTTTTTATGTATTTTGTATAACACCCGTATTTGTAGCACTAAAACCAAAAAAATCAACGTGGCTTTGAAAATTTTATATTTCATCCAGTAATGCTTGTAAAATTGTAATTTGTATACCTAGCATCCTCGTCGCCAATCTGTTGTAATTGTAGTAATTGTATCGTAGGTTTATTGAAAGTAAAAACACTTTGGTAGAACATATATTAGTTTATTAACATTAATTTATATTTACAGGTTGATTTCGCTTATACGCGGGTAATGCTACTACAACATTTTAGTTTGACATTTCGATTATAACAATGTACAAACCCTACGAGCAACTAAGAAATATAATGTACTGAATATGAAATCATAACAAACGTATTTTCTATAATATTTAATAAAACAAAAAAACTATTGTTAAAAAAATTGTTGAGTTAATTGAACGCTTTGTTTTAAATGATTGATCTGAAACCAGGAGCTCAGATTCAGAAGTATGCACTTCCAGTGATCGATTAACTGCGTCCATATTAAAATTGTCAGAACTAACAATAAAAGCAAAGCTGCAAAGTACAAATGAACAGAAAATGAATAAACATTTTGTGGAAAGCAATACTGAAATATGACCTTAGGGATTCACAAATATTATTAAGAATTAAATTGACTTTTTTCAAGAACAAAACATTCGTGGCAAATGTTTAGAGAAAGCTTTCAGAAAATAAATTAGCTACTATACGAACAACAAGTGTCGAATTCCAACGTGTGTTTGCAACAGATGGTCTGATTTGTTTTAAACTAAGGATGAACTTGAATGATACCACTTTAGAGCCAACGTATTTCTTACGCCAATATTTAAATAACCAAAACCTTGAAAACTCAAGATTTTAATTATTTATAAAGTTTCTACTTCAAAAGTGTTATTATTTAGTATTACACGCCAATTTAAACTAATAATTAAAAAAATTTGACCAATGTTTATAATTTCGGTAAATAACCGGAAAATTACCGGTTAACCGTTTTAAATATGGTTTTACCGTGCTACCGGTAATTACAAATGTCGGTAGATTTGCCAACCCTACTACATTAAATTAACAAATAATTTGAGATTCCACTGCGACATAAAGGGTATTCGACGTCAAGTTGTGGGCTTGTAGTCTTTTAACACCAACACAAAGTCGGTTGTTTTATTAAAATTGAATAAATTTGTCGGTTTAAAAGTGGATGCAGAATAAAATTTAAAGAATTACTTTATTATTTTTAGAATTACGTGTACAACACATATGAAATTCCAGAAACCTTAAGATGAAACTGCGATACAAGGAAAGTAATGAAATTTATTATTTTTTTTTATTTAATTATAATTTATTTTGAAATAAAGTAATAAATTTATTTTTAAAATTACTTATTTATTTTTAAAATTATTTATTTATTTAATGTTTTATTTAAAACAAAAGTTTTAATTTCAGAATCATTTAAATTTTTTAAAAAATCGATTACTCCGAGAAGTGGCGTTCTATTTGAGATAGTGTTCTATTTGAGATAGCGTTCTATTCAAATAATTATATAACATTTTAAGAAAACCGAAAAATTGCACACTCTCGAACACAAAACCTAGGCGTTGTTTTCGGGGGAAGACGTAGATTTTATTTTGATAATGATTTACTAAAGATTTGTTGCTGTGGAATATAACTTAAAAAGATGCGTTTTCAACAAGTGCTTAGATTTAGAGATTTTATTTTCCGTTTTGATATGATCATTGAACAATGATAACCAAATAGCGCTTCATGATAACCCCAATTAAAACACAAAACCTCACCTACATCTTCTTCAACGCGACACTTCATGTAACAATAATCTGCGGTGCTTACAGTGCTTTCATTTCACAAATATTTATTCCGTGATCAAAGTGAACAAAGCATTTGTACTTTCCAATATACGATCTGCAGGTAAAATGGTATTTTCCTGTTTAACTATTGTTGGATAAATTATTTTCTATTGCTTTAGAAAAACTTTGTGATGGCATGGTTTTTGTGATGACATGGGATCCACACATTTACAAATAAATAAAAATAGCAACAACGGTATAGTTGCTAGGGTGGCTAGCTAATCCAAAAAAAGCTCAGAAAAAAGAAATAAAAAAATTCTTCAGAAATAATGAATAAACTTATACCATCTATGCATTCGGACTTTCACCTGGAAAACGTAGCCCGAAATAAATTTCAGTTACCGGCGGTTATCAACGAGGAGGTGTATTGAGCACTTAAGGGCTATTTTTTTAATTAACGTATAAAATTTTGAATATATTAAAGGAGTTAGGAATATTTTAAATGAAAAACAAATCAAATATTTTTGATTTCAGATATGTGATGAACCGAATTTTTGTTATCCACGTTATGTTTTCTGGATCCCAACGTCTAGCTATTCAATTAAAAATTCACTTATATAACATTATAAGTTATAACATTAACCAACGAAGCAGGATACCACCTTTTGGCTTCAGTGATTAGTTTTAACGATTTGTTAAGGTACGACCAGACCTAGATGCATGTTTTTGCGATTCTTTTTTACAATCGTTTTGAAATCAATCATTCTCGATCACACACAATCACAAACAAAATAAATTCTGTTACGGGGACATTTTTGTGTTACAAGTGAAAATTTTACAACACAATTCACACGTTGAAACATCTGTATGTTGAAGTACTGACATAAAAAAACACGTGAAAAAATGTTGCATGGTTGATCACATAGTAAAATATGAAATAAATCGCAAATACTGTACCGCAAAAAAAAAACCGCAAAAAGAATCTACGTCTGATCATATCTATCTATATGATTAAAATCTGTATTAATAAGGGTTTATGGGATAACTCAACGTTGCTTACGAAAGAAAAATATACATTTTTTTAAGAACGTAATCAATCACAATGTTTTCCTCGTTATATAAAACTGTTCTACGTGTAAACGGAAACACATTTTATTCATAAATTAGTACATAACTCTTTTACATTATGTTATTTAAAGAATTAATCAAACTACCAAAGGTGTTAATTTAATTTTTTTTTTGTTATGTAAACAAATAATTACTTGATCACAATCATTAGTCTGAGAAACAGACATTTAAGAGATTAACTTGTTAATCTACTGTTTACTTATGTTTATACTGTTTACTTATGGTGTTTTTGAGAAAAGCTTGTTTTATTTATATCAATTTAATATGCATGCAGAATTAAGATTTATAATTAAAAAGGATTGTCATGATATTGATTACACAATGTTTAGTTTAAATATTTTCCCATCTGATTAAATATCCAACACAAACTAGGTAGGGTTCGTCGGATCATCGTATGGAGTTCTATGCGAGTTGTAGAAATATAGAAATTAAGTTCATTTCAAATAAACCTTTTAACAAGTGAAAATCTAATGCTGTCGCAAAATGAGTCTGATTTTAATATTTGATTTGATTATTTTATTAATATGAAAATAATTTTTATAAAGTATATTAATTTTAAAACTTTGATTACAATGTAAATAATTTTATTCATTAAAATCCGTTCTCCATTATTAGGCATCTTGAAAATGACTAACAAACAAGTCGAAAATTTGAAGTAATTTTGTTAAAAAATATATTAATTGCAATCTAAAAAGCCATAATATACATAAATAAAAATTACATTCAAATACGTTAACATTTAGCAGTGTAAATTATGTTATCAAAACTGTATTACAAAATCATACAAATAACTAAATCGTAAGGAAGTCGGTTAATAATTTAATCAAGGACAACTATCATTCTTATAAACATTTTTATAAAAATTCTATTTCTTTCATATTGTCTTAAATTTTTTATTACTACTTTTTTGTTTTAATGATATATATTTATATATTTATATGATAAAATGTTTATCGTTGAGCTGTATTTTGCCTTACTTTCCACTAATTTTCATTTATGGTTTCAGTTTGATTATTGTTATTCGATCCTACAAGAATAATTTTATCAGATTTTTATTGCAAAACTCAAGTTACAAATTAAGGAGAAAGTTTTTTTATTTTGTTAGTAAAACTATTATATTCTCCATCTTAAAGATAAAATTGAAATAATGCAAAATATTTTATTATAAAATAAATGAAAATTGGTTAGATTAGATCCACAAAATTCGGTTTATACATGTGGTGTTAAAATTGACCGTTAAAATATATACAAACGTTCATGGCGATTTCAATTGATTCCGTTTCAGTTGGACTTAAGTCGTTTTATAACCGTTGCTAACAAGTTTTTGATTATTTTCTTACAGATTTAACGTACAGGTTGGTTGAAATAGTTGTAATATCAAATTGGCTGAACTATTTGGTGCATGTATTGCAATGACGATGCTGTAAAATTTTTTAATATAAAACATACCAATAAAGCATTTGTTTGGGATTTTTGTATTTAAATTTCTTGACATAGATATGTATGTACTTAAGCTTAATTGCTCACAAAAACCCCTCCATACCAATAAAGATTATTTCTGAATTCTGGATAAAACCATTTTTATACCATGCAGTTAAAGAAATGTTTTGTAAATATATGGAAATTATTAATATATAATATTGTTTTCCGTATATGTTCCATACAGGAACGTAGGCTGTCATCAAATGTCCATCATGTGTATTAATTTCATCGATTCACTTTATAATTATAAATAATATTATAAAATAATATAAATTATATTTTTGTTGAGATTCAATTGAAGTAATTGATTTAGTTTTATATGGGTGATCAGCCCATAGTTTTTCAAATTTATCAACTTTGTTAGTTGACTATCAGTTAATTGGAAAACCAGTGTGTTGATGGTGGTTAATGTTTTGCTTAAAATGCTTTGACCTAAATAGGATGCAAGCCCGGGTCCTATGAGTTCGAAGTCCATCGTGCTACTACTAGGCCACTCAACACACAAATTATATATTCCACTTCATTCAAATTAGAAATTTTTCAAATTTTTATTCATTCAATCTCAAAACATAACGGTTAAATGCATTTTTTTTTTGCAAACTGTTTTGTTGGAGGATATTACTCGGGAGGGGCCTCTAAAACAAGAAGGCTTCATTGTTAAACAATGATATTTTATTTTGAAAATATCACACCACTACTTTTCAATAGCCACCACTACTTCTCAACCAATAAAATATCTTAATTTTGACTAGTTACCATGGCAACTAAAAAAATTTCCGGAAATTTTTTCGAGGCGCCACGATATTTAAATGACAATTTTTTGACGTGAAATTAAATTAAAATGTCAAGTTGGATTAATAATTTTTTTCCAAATTATGGTGTGAAGTTTTCTTACCGAATACCACGCAAGCTTAAATTATTTCCCGAAATTTTTTTTCGGGCACGAATATTTTAAGAAAATTATCCCTATTCGCGAAGCGATTTGAATTAAAATTAAACTCATCATAACCAAAACTAAGTTCAGAAACTAAGACAAAATTTTGAAAATTTTGAAACATCTTGTTATTCGACTCTGAAGATTTTTTAATGATGTAATTAGATGGCTGTAGACTAAAAACTACACAGTTGAAAAAGTTACTGCAATTTTTAATACAAGCTTTGCAATATGGGTTATGTGTAGCAAGTTATTAGTCTTCCATTGTAATTGTATTCAATCCACAACTAGTGAATTTGATTAAAATTCTTTAACAGCTCTATAGTTTATTAAATATTCCCCTAACAAATTAAATAACAAACTTGTTTTGTTTATCGCTATCTTTGATGTTTTTATTTCAATATGGCGATACAAATTTTTGCATGAAAACTGGAAATTAAACGAAATATTTTACAGTCGTGGATAAAATAGCATCTTGTATTCGCTTAGGATGATGTGCAATTCTTCACTCGGAGGATTCTTCAATTCGCACCTCCACTCGCTACGCTCGTTTCGGGAAACTTCATCCTCGTGAGGAATTGCCTTCATTCTAAGCTCATACAAGAATCTACTATTCTATACTAATGGTAGAAGTTTGAAAACAACTTGCTACGCTTGAAGTTTGAAAACAACTTGCTAATGCAAAGAGCATTAAATTTATTTTTAAAGCAAGCTTTGCATTGTTTTATAATGGAGACTTCCATAGGACCTATATGGCCTAGTGTAGCAATTTGCATTACATATTCAGCTTATTTTTAACTGTGTAGTTGCACGTCGGAAATTGTAATGCATGCATGTTATAGAAGAAGTTTCATACACTCATGTAGGTTTTGGGCTGTGTAGATGAAATTTTAAATGTTTAATATGCTTCCGAGGATATGACGATGGTAAGACTGAAGTTGGTGAACTGTTTCGCACAGTAGGGCGAAATTCATGATAAATACACGTAATTGAGAAAGGTCTAAATTCGTTTCATGTGATTTTGCCAAAATTTTGGTATGATAATAAATTAAGATGAAAGTTTGAGAACTTTGTGCAAATATTTTGAGAGCTTAGACAAATATAAATAACTTTTCGAGGTTTTGTCGATAATGTTATAGACGTTTGTTGAGGAAAATTGGTTTTCTGGCCGAAAATTCTGATTAATGCACTTAATTGATAAAGGTTCAATGTACTTTCTCTTATTTTTCTAAAATTTTTGTGTGTGGATAAATATGAGATACAATTTTGAGAGATTGGGCAAATAAATTAATTTTTTTAGGATAAGTCGATATAGGGATAGACGCTTGTTGAATGAAGTAGGTTTGCTGGCCGCGAATTCTGATTAATGCTCATAATTGACAAAGGTTCAAAAGACTTCCTGTAATTTTTCTAAAATTTTTGTGTGTGGGGGAGGGGGGGGGGGGGGGATAAATTGAGATAAAATTTTGAGAACTTTGAGAAAATTAATTTATTTTCAAGGAAGTATCGAGGATAGGATAGACGCTTGCAGACTAGAATGCGTTTGCTGGCCGGGCATATTGATTAATGCACATTATTGAGAAAGGTTCAATGTATTTTATGTGATGTTTTTAAAATTTATATTTTATAGTATTTGGATAAATTGAGATAAAATTTTCAGAAATTGGGCAAATAAATTTTTTTTTGAGGATATGTCGATATTGGGATACACGCTTGTTGAATGAAATTGGTTTTCTGGCTGAGAATTCTGATTAATGCACGTAATTGACAAAGATTCAAAGTACTTTCTGCAATTTATCTAAAAATTTTTTCTGTGGATAAATTGAGATAAAATTTTGAGAACTTTGGGAAAATTAATTTATTTTCAAGGAAGTATCCATGATAGGTGATAGGATAGCCGCTTGCAGACTAGATTGGTTTTGCTGGCCGGACATATTGATAAATGCACATAATTTGGCAAGGTTCAATGTGTTTTATGTAATGTTTTTAAAATTTAAAGTATTTGGATAAATTGCGATAAAATTTTGATAGATTGGGCAAATAAATTAACTTTTGAGGATATGTCGATATTGGGATAGACGTTTGTTGAATGAAATAGGTTTTCAGGCCCAGAATTCTGATTTATGCACGTAATTCGACTTATTTGTGGAACGCAACTTATTCTAAACTTATTCGAATAAGTATGCTGGCGAGGTGACTTCAAAAAGAGGCGACCGCAAAAATATCTAAATGAGTGAAGTTTTAAAACTATAAAGTTAACACAGACTTTTTGTTTGGCATTAAAATGAAACCGTTTCTTTTGTTGTTATTGACATTATGTCCAAAACGTCAATGTAATTTGATTTTTTTAAATTGCATTTCTAAATTAAACCCCGATTTATTTTTCAAATTTAATTTCTAATTATTTACATATACTTAAATTTGTAAAAATTTACTCTTAAATTCAGTTTAAAGTTAAAATTAACATTTGATTTTATGTATTTTTGACGTATGACAGTGCACCGCTTGCTATTAGACTTTTTAACGCTCACATCGCATATAGAATCGCAAAAATGGTAAAATGATAAAAAATTAATGATAAAATAAAATCGAAATGAAATTTTTTTTAACACTTCACCACTTCACAGTTACAGAATTTGCATGCTGATATGTCAAATATACTTTTTATTCGCCTATGTATTAAAGTGTTACTTTATTACTGTGATTTGCAGCCTTAAAGTGTAACTTTTTAACCATATATTTTCTTGTCTTATAGCTACGTCCAAAAAAGCAAAAAACATTTGTATTTGTTTAAATTCTATAAAGAATAGAAATTTTTATCAAAGCAACCCTTAAATTCAAAATTTCATTTTCCAATTAAAATAGTTGTTATCATTTGTTGTCATAGCTATACAATAATTTGGAAACAAATAGGATAACAAATATTTTGTCAAAGGTAACTTGTTTCACATATTTTTATTTCAAAATTTATGCAAATTTATAATTTTAATTTAGAATAAAAATTTTTTTTTAAATATTTCGCTTGCGGCGAATAAAAACTAGTATATGATGCACGGACGTAAGCTATTTTGGACTTAATGTTGGTACAAATCGAGGCGCTAGCCGAACTTCACATACGTCCAAAATATTTAGCTTTACGTCCTCGCATCATAATGTACTATTTTATTTTATTTAGTTAATATTTATCACTAAATTGAACAAACGTTTTTATAAATCAGATTTAAACTGGCATAATTATAGATGTTATTGTCTTGAATGATTTGTTTGACATAATAGAGCGACATAAAAATTTCCCATGAATAAACCATGAGGAAGTGCGTGAGGTTGAATCAGTTAGACTTCTTGGAGTGGATATTCAAAATAACCTGAAATGGAATAAACATGTGTTCAACCTCGCTAAATCTGCAATGCAAAAATTAGGATTCTTGAGTCGATGTAAAAAGTATTTCAATCCCGAGCAAATTTTGCTAATCTTCAAGTCCTTTATTCGTCCATGTATGGAATACTGCTGTCATGTTTGGGGAGGTGCTTGTCAGTCATCAATAAAATGTATAGACTCTGTACAGAGAAAAGCAATACGGTTGATTGGTAATACTGAACTAATGGACCAGCTTGATTCACTCCAGCGCAGAAGAAATGTGGCTGAATTGTCAATCTACTATAAATATAACTTTAGCGAATTCTTCTCTAAGGAAATTCAAAATATCCTTCCGTCGTGTGCGCAGCATAATCGACAAATAAGAGCTGCCGAGTTATCCCATTCATTTTGTTGTACAAATAACTCGTTGTAGAACTGTGTCCTTCCAGAACGACTATTTTAATAGAGTGGCCAAATTGTGGAACTCAATGCCTTCTTCTGTATTTCCCGATGAATTTTCCCCTCAGTCATTTAAAGGAAATGACCATCATCATTTACAACAATTAGTATAGTTATCCCTATATCCCTATTCCTTCCATTTTCCCCATCTCCTTCCTTTATAGTTGACATGGTATCTTCGGATATTCAAAGAGTCTAAATAATGAGTATTTCATTTTTAGTGTGCTAAACATGTCTAACTAATTAATAAAAAAAAAAAAAAACGTATTGATGTTGCGTGTTAGTTTTGTAATACATTTTTAAACAAAGATAAAAAAAATACTAGTACTTTAACAAAGAGTTATGTTTGATGTACATCGCTGCCCAAAACTAAAAACCATGTCCTCATAAAAGTTTTTTGCCGAAAACTATTAAAATCCTTAACCCAGACCGAAGTTTTGATATCTCAGAGCTGTGAGATTTCAGCCCCTCCATATTTTTTATTGTAAATACATAAATTGACATACTATCGCGAGAGAATAAATTTCGGGCTGAGAGTAGCATATAGTAAAAAGCGAAATAGAGTTCAAACAAATTTTTTTGTTTACAATTTTAAATTAATGATATTTACTAGAGTTCTTTTACAGTAGGATATTTCAATTAAATTTATTTTTATCTGAAAATAAAAATTAATTAATTAGAAAGTAAAATAACTTACAGAAAATAAATTTAAAATAAAATGTCATGATAGTATAAAATTTTGTAGTATTACCATATGCAAATTTTCTTGTTTTACGGGATAGAACTTCAGGCTAACTTCACAAACGTCTTGGTGGCAAGCAACAAACCCTGTTCAACGAACCCAGGAGCAAACAAACAGTTCATGCTTTACCTAAACACTTACCACTCTGACCAATTCGTGAATAGTTCTTGAAAAATTCTTGAAAAAGAAGTAACCACCAAATTGATAGATTTATTCATTGAGTTTGACCGATTAACAAAAGTTAAAAGTTCATTGATCAAAAACCAATTACAAACGAAACCTATTAAATTGGTTTATACAAATTCCAAAATTTGTTTTCCTTAGCATGCTGTGAGACAAACGTATTATTTTGTTCATTTTAAAAATAACTGACC
This sequence comes from Diogma glabrata, assembly GCA_963693315.1. Taxonomy (NCBI): domain Eukaryota; kingdom Metazoa; phylum Arthropoda; class Insecta; order Diptera; family Cylindrotomidae; genus Diogma; species Diogma glabrata. The sequence continues at coordinate 46,430 of CAVNZG010001753.1, forward strand.
TCTAGCTCTATGCCATGTTCATTAATTCCGTCGCGCATGGTGATGAAATTGTTCAAAACTGCACGAACCTCTTAAAACATTGAGTAAATCCACAACGGATCATTTATTTAAGATAAACTCATGATTCATTAAATTTCAACAAAACATATCATATGTTCTACTTCTTTAATTGCTTTACACATCTTCCTCACGTTTTTTATTCTATTGTTACCAAACCTTTTACTATCTTGTACTTAGTATACAAATATTTCGAAATAGTATTTCAATTTAGAAAATCTTTTTCTTTCTATTGTTAGAATCCCAAAATATATCTAAAGAACTGTAAAAAGTGATTGGATTTAGTTGAGTTAAAAAACAAATATTCTAAAAAAAACAATTTAATAAATTCAATTCAATTACTAGAAAGAATGCGATTATTTTCTTTCTTCTATTCATTAAATTTAATAAAAGAATAATCAACCCAAGAGTTTAATAGATTATTTATTAACTTAAGGCTAAAGAAAAATGAAAGTTTAACAAAATCCATAAATGACATTTTAATACGATTTGGTAAGGTAAAGCAGGGAGAAAGGGAAAATTTAAAAAAAAAAACAACAGAAAAAAATTAACAATTTGTGTGAAATTACTTTTTGTTTTTCCATGATCTTGATCAAAACAATTATGCCTCAAAAAAGCTACAATTTTTATGGTAAAAAAAGACAAAACAAAAGCCACAAGATAACAATAGAGAAATGAAGCAACAAAAATATTATAAGATTAAAAACTTAACTAAACAAATAAATAAACAAAAAAGAGAGAGAATGATGGTTCAAATTCAATCTTTAATGATCGCGATAATGCACAAAATATAAAAAAAAAATTATGAGATACATAGAACATTAAAAAACAGTTTTTTTAAATTTTATTTTATGTTGAAAATGTTATAAAGCTTCGTAATTTAGAATGAAGAAAACATTTCACGTAAAGCATTCAGCGAGAAAATATTGTTAGTTCTTGTGTTTTTTTTTTGCTTAAACTTTACGCTATCGTAAATTTTCGTAAATTTTTACTTTAAAAAAAATAGATTTCCCTAAATCAAAATTAAAATTCTTTTTATTTATTTTAACGGTTTTGTTTTTAATTAAAAATTGTTTGTTTTTGTTGTGAACTGTTTTGTGAATAGAAATCAAAATGATTCAAAATAAGTTAATGAAATTATAATCAAAACTAAATATAATTAAAGTGTGTGGTTTTCAAAAAAAATATTGACATAAAAATAAGTTTATTTGTTTAATTTTCTAAAATTAATATCAAAAAATAATATTTTAATAATGATTTTATTATTAGTATTACTGTCCCAATTTAGTATTTTTGTTAATTCAATATCGATTGATCATAGTTCTGGGTTTCCTGGTACAGTTGAAATTGTAAAAAATTCTAGAAAAGGACGGATTGATAAAGATTTTGTAGAAGATCAAAATGTAAATTTCAACCAATTCAAACCGTATATTGATCAAACTGACCCTAATATGTTAACGGAACAGCAAAAAAATTTATTGAAAGATATAGCCGATCGTATTGCACGTTATGGACCACAAATAAATGAAGATAATAATGGTGAGAGTGAAGGTCGTGCTAATAATAAACGTAAAAGTTCAAAATCAACAAAAAGGGTAACGTCCTTGAATAAAGCTACGAACAAAACCGCAACTTCTTCAACAACAACAACGACTACTACAACAACTCCAATAGTAGTCGTATCGACACCAAACGCAATATCAAAGAATGAATCTGAAATCAAAACCGCAGATCCACAATTACAAATAGACAAGTCAATCGAATGGAGTAAAAGAGGAACAATTCAAGAAACAATATCACCGATACAAAGCAACGATCCAACTACAGCAGCTATTATTGATTCTCTATCACGAAATAATGCTCAGGAGGGGTTTTTTATTAGAGAACGACCACAATCGGAAAATATTAAATTAAAGGTAAGTAAATAAAGCTAAAAATAATTCTTATTCATTTCATTTGCTATATAATTTTTTTTGTTTTAATAGAACGTGTAAATTCTAACGTTTTATTTTTGTGTAATCATGCGTTTAAATAATCGCAATTGTTTTGAAATTCGCTTTAATAGTTCACATTATTTGAAATTTTGCATAATTAGAAAAATATTTTGAATTTTAAATGGAAATAATTTTTTCATGGTATATGGATCGATTGTGAGAAATGTTAAAATAAATATATATCTTATGGGATGTAATAGGTTAATGGCTATTATTAAGGAGTTTATTAATTTAAGTTGTAGCAACGCTGTGTTGTTGTTTGTGTTTCTAAATTTAAGTCAGAAATGTTTACTGTTTTAGGGGTCCATTGTGTTTTAGATTTATTTCCTAGGAGCTAGCGGATGAATGCATACATTCCAATTAATCCTACTGTTGTTGCCAGTTGATGAATTGAGATTCTGGCTTTAGAGTTTTCAGGACCTTTATCATTAAACCTTTCATGATGCTTTTTAGAAATTGTAATTTTATTCAGCTTCAAGACCAGTTTTAAGTTTGGCAGTCGATTTGGTTTGATGATTTAACTATGATAATTCATTGAATAAATCTGTTTCGTAAATGTTTGACCTATTAATCATATTAAAACTTCTCACAAACTCAGAATAGGCAGTCTTATTGTGCAATAGGTGTATAGGCTTCAAAGATATAAAACATAACGTTTATTTTTTTACTATCGAGCTTCGTTCATCGCTAAGGTAAAATAACAACAGCAGACTTAAAACTTACACTGTACACAAATAAAAGTTGACTTAAAAGATTTAGCACGTTTAGTAAATTAAGCATCAATTAAGCTAGAAACACAACACGGGCGAATTCGTCCGACGACGAGTTAGTAACATTAGAATACACAGGATACATACATTTCAAACACAACTACAGCGATAAACGAAAAAGTTTTTTTCCTCGGAGAAAATTTAGATTCTATTTCTAATTTATCGTCGGCGATGATTATTGCCAGATATGAATTTTATTTTTATTTGGCTGCAAGGGTAATTTTTGATATTATTGTGACAGTGCGGCCAACTGAAAAATATGATTTTCTGCTGTTTTTCGCCTTTCTGAGGTTGTAATCGTTTTGTTTTGAGTTGTCAACTGAATTTTCAGTTTATGTTCAAAGTTCGGTTTTTTTCATTTATATATTTTCATAATTTGTATTTTATTTTTAAAATTAGTTATCAGTAGAAAAATTATTATTATTTATTTATTATGTGGTGTTCTTTTCACTTTTCTAAATCAATTTATAAATTCGGGACTAAAAAGAACAAAAAACAAAAGTGGATGTGAAATATGTTTGTATTAGTGATATTTAAATGGCGGTTATCTACTTTTAAATTTGAAAATACGCAATTGCGTATTGAAATATTTATATTAGTTTCAATTAATTTGTAAATAAAATAATTTTGTTTTATTCATTCATATTTGTTTTCAATTTAAATTACTTCATTTTAGAGAAAAGCGTCTTCGTTTTTTTCTATGATGCATCTTTTTTCATCCACCCAATGAAATATAATATTTTAATTCTAATAAATCCATTTTAGAGTTTTTTTATTTATTAGGAGTTATTTTATTAAATGTTAGTTACATTGTATTGTATATATAATACAAAACACAATAATTAATTTATAGCTCTAGTTGCAGCTATATAAAGTATAAAGCTAATTAATCCCAGGCAGCCGTTGTTGATCCAGTTGAAGATAGTCCTAGTTATAATAGATCCATTTGACAATTAACTTTCCTTAAGTAATTTTCTGAGATGCAAGTGTATTATAGTTAGGTGCTTTTAATTGAATAAATGATTAATGTTAATCTTCATAAATGTTTATCCACTTTTCCATTACAAAGAAACGAATTAGACAAACATGTAAACTTTTTCTCAAATACTTTTATTGGAATCACTAATTTAATTTAATTATTTGAATGTAGTATTCCATTAATTTTTACATTAGCTTTGAACACATTATGCAAATGAGAACAAACAAATAGATCAACTTTAATTGATAAAACACAAATATATTTACTAAAAGTTAATATGTTTTATCACTAATAATTATAAACGAAATCAATCACTAATGACATTTTTTATAGCGTTTTAAATAAAAATCCATCTTATTGGAAAAACATGAAAAATTATTCTAATAATGAAACTAAAACTTTTTGTTTTCATTTTTTTTATCAACTACTTGATTGAAATTTTAAATTTAAATTTTTTAGTTTAAACATACGCCACAAATTCTTCAAAATTAAACAATTCATAGTTATATAAAACTTGTCGTTAACAAAACGTTTATTTTTTAAATTTTCTTTGTTGATATTAGTATGTAATGTCAAAAAAATTTACGATAAAATGCACATTTTTTTTTTGATGTAAATCGGAAAAGAAATTGATGTTTTTGGGCGAAAAGAACAAAATTTTTGATTTACATCAATTTTTTTTGATGGATTTGGGTGAAAATAATTCGACATTAGTAAAAATTAGTTATTTTTAAAATTGAAATTTATGAAATTCATTTTGACATAGAACAAAGTATTTTAGTTTATGCAATTTTATTTTTGACAGCTTTTCACGCTGACGCCTTTGCTGTGGCTACAACAGCGAAATTGTAGACGATTTTTTTTATCGTCCGACGTTATCGTCCGTGTTGTGTTCCTACCTTTAGAGTCTAAATGAAAACAAAACCAAAAGCAATCGTCAAAAATATTCGTTTCATTCTAATCTTATTTTAAATGAAAACAAAACCAAAGCGTACATGTCAAAAGTTTTAGTTGGGGTCATGATTGCAGTTCTAGTATTCGCAGTTTTATTTTAATCGAAATATTCACTTTGAAAATAAAATAAAAGCGAATGAGGTTGAACATTTTGACATCGGTAAAAATGTAAAATACTATGATAAAATATATCTAGACGAATGTGGTGTTTGGTAATAGTAGATTATGATGCAAGAAGGTAAAGCTAAGTTTTTTGGATGTACGTGGAATTTGCGAATCGAGGCACCAGCCGAGTACTTGCAAGATTGTAGTACTATACCTTCAGTACTATACCTAGTACAAGACTTGCAAAATTTTAGTACTATACCTTCAAAATGCGTCATTTTGAATGCAGTGATTTGAACTAAAAATATTAAAACGCCGCCATTTTGATATCATTTTTCCTTTTGTTTTCTCCCGTGGTGACAGAAAGCCCGATCCAAACATGTTTGTTCATTCGTATCTGCAGAAGTTGGCCAGAAAATGAAGATGCCACAATGGTCACAAAATAAAGAGCATAATGCGTACATTATTAACACACATGACGCGCGTGCTGCCTCAGTGTTTGTTGGGATTTTTGGTAACGTCGTTGCGACAAATGAAGAAAGAGTGCGGTCGTATTTTGAAGTTGTGAAATGAAAATCTATGTGTGTGATTGCATTTGTGAATGAGGCGTCCATTTTTCGCCTTTTTTTATTGATACAATTTAATTGAAAAAAATCGAAATTCAAAAAATTTAAATATTTAGCATACATATGAAAAATAATATTAATTTTCCACAATTTTCTTAATATTATAGAAAAATAAATTTAAATATCAGTAAACCGACATGAAAAATGATAAACAAAAAATATTAAATAAATATTATAATTTTTTGGAATCACTAAAATTAATTATTCAAAGAGTCCGTTTGATTTTTGTGTATTTTTTCATTATCTTCACAAAATAATTTCTTTTGCACATAACTTTGGATGAAAAGAAAATAAAATTCATCAATTTATTATTACGAAAGCCATATTTCATAAAAAGTTAAATGAAACCAGTCATTTAAGAAAATGTTAAACTACTTTTTCACTCTCCATTTTTTTATTCTCTGTTTATTTTTTTTACAAATAAAAAAATATCGTTTCACTTCGCTTTTTATAATTACTTTTGATAAGAGCACGTTATGCATATGAAATTTTTATCATACTTCATTAAGTGTTAAAATGTATATGACGTCATTGGAAATATGGAATACTGCCCATTCCGTTTCATTTAATTTATATCAAAATAAACTGCCAGTATAACTTTAAAAGCATTTTTATATTTTCTATACATAATGAACTATTTAATGCTTCCTTAAGTTTAAGTAAAACATATTTTTTTCGGTCTCTATCACTTTATGCCATCTACTTTACGCCTATTATTATTATTTTACGTCTTCTTTTTGTTACTTCCTTTTGTAAGAAGTATAAAAAAATTGTTTGTGCCGTATCACAGGTGTAAAGTTAATGTCAGCCATAGCGAGTTGTTGCACTTGGGCTGAAATTAACACCGAAAAATACTTGGTACATAAATAACTATTATATATTACTTAAACTATAATATAATTTTTGTTGTACTAACGAATATATTTTTTAAAATGCAATGCAAACCTCCATTTCACATTTACCATAAACCAGAAAATGTTGGCTGATTCTTTAGCAATTGTTAACTTTTAAAAAATTTCTTAATGAGCTGACAATCACAAACAACATTTAAAAATATGATAGAACCGTAAAAGCTGATAATGCATAATTATGTTTTGACAATGTCGAACTGTCTTATCAGACATAGCTCATTAATCATTTAAAAATTTAAAATATAAATGAATAATGTAAGAAGAAAGGCCAGATTTGTTTAAATTAAAATTAAAGTTATGTTATTATAAAACGGTTTAGTTCAACAGCACAAAATTATTGAGGGCGTTTGTTAGTTTTTTTGAATTAGTACAACAATACGCCAGATAATCTGGCTACGATTGATACAAACAATAGACTGCATTATAGTTGAGATACTTTTTGGCTCTAATTAAAAAATTGTTCGTACTGATTGAATATGAATTCCATCGTAGTTCTTTCTCTTCGTTGTAATATGTCTATAAGTATTTAAATCTTTTCATAACTAAGAAACTAGTAGAATTTACATGTGCCTTTACCCAACTAGTATTATGTAAGGGCTCAGATCTGTGACGGATACATTCCCTACCATTCATAGGGAGTGGATCAGGTACCCTGACCAGAAAAATAATGCTTCAAACTATCCAGGCTGGATCAGGTAGCCCTACTAGAACCGGGCCAGGAACCGATCAGCTCAAATAGAGCATAATCCAATATGCATTGCTAAATTTCCAATTTTTGTATATACGTTATTTTCAAAATGTCCAATAAATTCGTTTATAAAAATATTTGTTATACTTAGCTATACGCAGGTCCTATTATCATAGTATTTAAGCCAAGAAACAATTAATAAATTAAACGGAAAATTTTGCAAACTATGTACAACCAAAGTGGATAGAACTTTAGTGAATTTTAACCCAATGAAATGTATACAAATGAAAAAGGGTTCAGATTACGACACCTTAGGTGACATGTGTTAAGAGTACCCAGACAAACAAAATGTGACCGAAAACATTCGGTTAGCACTGTTTTTTCAGTGTACTGCAAATTGTTGCTCGTTATATAGTTTTAAAAATGTGTAGTTAGAATTTTAGATCGATATCTGTAATAGAACTGGATATATTTAGCATTTTGTATATGTACTTAGGCGCGACTATCCGCACAGAACTCTACAATGTTATCGTATTGTTCCGTCAAATGTTACACATATTTTGTTATTATACATTCTTAGATACAGATATTGTTGAAATATATCTTATGACTAATGATAGGTAATAAGCCGAAGTTTATTTTAAAAAAAAGTAATCATCGAAATAATAATATCAAATTAAAATCTGTTACCATCGTTTCCAAAATAATATAGGTCCGATTGCTCTAAATATTCCCATATTTTATTTTTAAATAAATTATTCATAGGCTAAATCACAATTTGAATTTATAATGCAAAAGTTGGCTTCTAGAGAGAACTTCAAAGCTAAAGAAGGGCCATTTTTTATTATTGTTTTTATAAATCGCGTCATTGTTACAAATTTCCGAAAAAATGTTCCACTGCCTAAGTTCAAGTGTTTTTTTTAATTTAAATTTTGTTTTCTGTCGATATTTGCATTTATAAAACAAAGACTCAATTTAGCGTGTTTTTAAGACAACCCATATCAACGAAATATAAAAAAATTCGAAGCATATTCGCAGATATATATATGTACTTTTTTGCACGGTCAGGCGATTTTGCACGTTTACTGATTCGTAAGTAACATAGTAAGTTTCGTTTTTCTACTCCTATCACAGTAAATTATTAACTACATCACACTATCCATGACATGTAAATCGATTATTTCAAATAGCTTGCGGTAAGTAAAAAAAAAGCGTGCGGTAATGGATTTTCATATATATATTACCGCATGCTTTTAATAAAAAGAAAACTTTTTATTTAAAGAAAAATTTGATTTTTAAAAATTAAATATTTCAATTCAATTTGACACAGAATAATGCAAAGCCTACCACAATTTTAAACTATTTGCATTTAATTTATAATTAATAGTTCATTTGTTTAAGTAATTACTCAAGTAATTGACCAATACTAATTAGTAATTAGTATTGGGCATTAAAACAAAGTCGTAGAAAAAGTATATAACAAATCTCGAGTTGTAAAGCATTTTCCATGCTCGTGAAGATACTGCACTCGACGCTACGCGTCTCGTGCGCTAAATTTTCCTTCGCATGTAAAATGCTATTTACAACTCTAGATATGTAATATACTATTACAAATCACAGGTCGGTAAGTAATTACTTACCGAACCATTACCGCACGCTTTTTTTTACTTACCGCACACTTTTTGAAATAATCAATTTACATGTCATGGATAGTGTGATGTAATTTATAATTTACTGTGATAGGAGTAGAAAAAATTATTTTATCGTCCTCGATTTTATTGTTAGAAATTACTCTACAAATAAAAAAATTTTCTATGCGAAAAGTCAATTCACTCGTGAAAAAGAATAACAAATTTTAGTTGCTATGGTTTTTCATATAATTTTACAAAGTATTTTAAACAACGTAACCTTAAAAAAATAGAATATGAATTTTGAATGTTTTGTTGTCGATTTCTAACTTTATAATTTATAGTAAATATCGATTATATATTACTATCATAGAAAAAAATTGCCTTTCTCGCGTAGATAAAAACGTTTTTTGTTCGTAAACATGTTTCACTCGACGCTAGCGAGTCTCGTGAACAAATGTTTACTCACGAAAAAACAAGGTTTTCATCTCTTGTAGGAAAATATACTATACTCTACAAATTTATATTATAAAATTATGATAAAACGCAAAGCTTACTATTTTGAAATGAAATTTTAAGAAATTTTCTTTAAAACATTAAAACTTAAAAATGAATTTTGTTATTTAAATAATTTTATTTGAATTTTTATTGATCGTGCAAAAAATATAATAAGCATCTTGGGCATAAAGAGTATTACCCATTTCGGATATATTAGAGATCTCGACTTCGTCTCGATCTCAAAACATATATCCTCAATCGGTAAAACACTCTTACTGCCAAAAACTACACAGTTGAAAAAGTTACTGCAATTTTTAATACAAGCTTTGCAATATGGGTTATGTGTAGCAAGTTATTAGTCTTCCATTGTAATTGTATTCAATCCACAACTAGTGAATTTGATTAAAATTCTTTAACAGCTCTATAGTTTATTAAATATTCCCCTAACAAATTAAATAACAAACTTGTTTTGTTTATCGCTATCTTTGATGTTTTTATTTCAATATGGCGATACAAATTTTTGCATGAAAACTGGAAATTAAACGAAATATTTTACAGTCGTGGATAAAATAGCATCTTGTATTCGCTTAGGATGATGTGCAATTCTTCACTCGGAGGATTCTTCAATTCGCACCTCCACTCGCTACGCTCGTTTCGGGAAACTTCATCCTCGTGAGGAATTGCCTTCATTCTAAGCTCATACAAGAATCTACTATTCTATACTAATGGTAGAAGTTTGAAAACAACTTGCTACGCTTGAAGTTTGAAAACAACTTGCTAATGCAAAGAGCATTAAATTTATTTTTAAAGCAAGCTTTGCATTGTTTTATAATGGAGACTTCCATAGGACCTATATGGCCTAGTGTAGCAATTTGCATTACATATTCAGCTTATTTTTAACTGTGTAGTTGCACGTCGGAAATTGTAATGCATGCATGTTATAGAAGAAGTTTCATACACTCATGTAGGTTTTGGGCTGTGTAGATGAAATTTTAAATGTTTAATATGCTTCCGAGGATATGACGATGGTAAGACTGAAGTTGGTGAACTGTTTCGCACAGTAGGGCGAAATTCATGATAAATACACGTAATTGAGAAAGGTCTAAATTCGTTTCATGTGATTTTGCCAAAATTTTGGTATGATAATAAATTAAGATGAAAGTTTGAGAACTTTGTGCAAATATTTTGAGAGCTTAGACAAATATAAATAACTTTTCGAGGTTTTGTCGATAATGTTATAGACGTTTGTTGAGGAAAATTGGTTTTCTGGCCGAAAATTCTGATTAATGCACTTAATTGATAAAGGTTCAATGTACTTTCTCTTATTTTTCTAAAATTTTTGTGTGTGGATAAATATGAGATACAATTTTGAGAGATTGGGCAAATAAATTAATTTTTTTAGGATAAGTCGATATAGGGATAGACGCTTGTTGAATGAAGTAGGTTTGCTGGCCGCGAATTCTGATTAATGCTCATAATTGACAAAGGTTCAAAAGACTTCCTGTAATTTTTCTAAAATTTTTGTGTGTGGGGGAGGGGGGGGGGGGGGGATAAATTGAGATAAAATTTTGAGAACTTTGAGAAAATTAATTTATTTTCAAGGAAGTATCGAGGATAGGATAGACGCTTGCAGACTAGAATGCGTTTGCTGGCCGGGCATATTGATTAATGCACATTATTGAGAAAGGTTCAATGTATTTTATGTGATGTTTTTAAAATTTATATTTTATAGTATTTGGATAAATTGAGATAAAATTTTCAGAAATTGGGCAAATAAATTTTTTTTTGAGGATATGTCGATATTGGGATACACGCTTGTTGAATGAAATTGGTTTTCTGGCTGAGAATTCTGATTAATGCACGTAATTGACAAAGATTCAAAGTACTTTCTGCAATTTATCTAAAAATTTTTTCTGTGGATAAATTGAGATAAAATTTTGAGAACTTTGGGAAAATTAATTTATTTTCAAGGAAGTATCCATGATAGGTGATAGGATAGCCGCTTGCAGACTAGATTGGTTTTGCTGGCCGGACATATTGATAAATGCACATAATTTGGCAAGGTTCAATGTGTTTTATGTAATGTTTTTAAAATTTAAAGTATTTGGATAAATTGCGATAAAATTTTGATAGATTGGGCAAATAAATTAACTTTTGAGGATATGTCGATATTGGGATAGACGTTTGTTGAATGAAATAGGTTTTCAGGCCCAGAATTCTGATTTATGCACGTAATTCGACTTATTTGTGGAACGCAACTTATTCTAAACTTATTCGAATAAGTATGCTGGCGAGGTGACTTCAAAAAGAGGCGACCGCAAAAATATCTAAATGAGTGAAGTTTTAAAACTATAAAGTTAACACAGACTTTTTGTTTGGCATTAAAATGAAACCGTTTCTTTTGTTGTTATTGACATTATGTCCAAAACGTCAATGTAATTTGATTTTTTTAAATTGCATTTCTAAATTAAACCCCGATTTATTTTTCAAATTTAATTTCTAATTATTTACATATACTTAAATTTGTAAAAATTTACTCTTAAATTCAGTTTAAAGTTAAAATTAACATTTGATTTTATGTATTTTTGACGTATGACAGTGCACCGCTTGCTATTAGACTTTTTAACGCTCACATCGCATATAGAATCGCAAAAATGGTAAAATGATAAAAAATTAATGATAAAATAAAATCGAAATGAAATTTTTTTTAACACTTCACCACTTCACAGTTACAGAATTTGCATGCTGATATGTCAAATATACTTTTTATTCGCCTATGTATTAAAGTGTTACTTTATTACTGTGATTTGCAGCCTTAAAGTGTAACTTTTTAACCATATATTTTCTTGTCTTATAGCTACGTCCAAAAAAGCAAAAAACATTTGTATTTGTTTAAATTCTATAAAGAATAGAAATTTTTATCAAAGCAACCCTTAAATTCAAAATTTCATTTTCCAATTAAAATAGTTGTTATCATTTGTTGTCATAGCTATACAATAATTTGGAAACAAATAGGATAACAAATATTTTGTCAAAGGTAACTTGTTTCACATATTTTTATTTCAAAATTTATGCAAATTTATAATTTTAATTTAGAATAAAAATTTTTTTTTAAATATTTCGCTTGCGGCGAATAAAAACTAGTATATGATGCACGGACGTAAGCTATTTTGGACTTAATGTTGGTACAAATCGAGGCGCTAGCCGAACTTCACATACGTCCAAAATATTTAGCTTTACGTCCTCGCATCATAATGTACTATTTTATTTTATTTAGTTAATATCTATCACTAAATTGAACAAACGTTTTTATAAATCAGATTTAAACTGGCATAATTATAGATGTTATTGTCTTGAATGATTTGTTTGACATAATAGAGCGACATAAAAATTTCCCATGAATAAACCATGAGGAAGTGCGTGAGGTTGAATCAGTTAGACTTCTTGGAGTGGATATTCAAAATAACCTGAAATGGAATAAACATGTGTTCAACCTCGCTAAATCTGCAATGCAAAAATTAGGATTCTTGAGTCGATGTAAAAAGTATTTCAATCCCGAGCAAATTTTGCTAATCTTCAAGTCCTTTATTCGTCCATGTATGGAATACTGCTGTCATGTTTGGGGAGGTGCTTGTCAGTCATCAATAAAATGTATAGACTCTGTACAGAGAAAAGCAATACGGTTGATTGGTAATACTGAACTAATGGACCAGCTTGATTCACTCCAGCGCAGAAGAAATGTGGCTGAATTGTCAATCTACTATAAATATAACTTTAGCGAATTCTTCTCTAAGGAAATTCAAAATATCCTTCCGTCGTGTGCGCAGCATAATCGACAAATAAGAGCTGCCGAGTTATCCCATTCATTTTGTTGTACAAATAACTCGTTGTAGAACTGTGTCCTTCCAGAACGACTATTTTAATAGAGTGGCCAAATTGTGGAACTCAATGCCTTCTTCTGTATTTCCCGATGAATTTTCCCCTCAGTCATTTAAAGGAAATGACCATCATCATTTACAACAATTAGTATAGTTATCCCTATATCCCTATTCCTTCCATTTTCCCCATCTCCTTCCTTTATAGTTGACATGGTATCTTCGGATATTCAAAGAGTCTAAATAATGAGTATTTCATTTTTAGTGTGCTAAACATGTCTAACTAATTAATAAAAAAAAAAAAAAACGTATTGATGTTGCGTGTTAGTTTTGTAATACATTTTTAAACAAAGATAAAAAAAATACTAGTACTTTAACAAAGAGTTATGTTTGATGTACATCGCTGCCCAAAACTAAAAACCATGTCCTCATAAAAGTTTTTTGCCGAAAACTATCAAAATCCTTAACCCAGACCGAAGTTTTGATATCTCAGAGCTGTGAGATTTCAGCCCCTCCATATTTTTTATTGTAAATACATAAATTGACATACTATCGCGAGAGAATAAATTTCGGGCTGAGAGTAGCATATAGTAAAAAGCGAAATAGAGTTCAAACAAATTTTTTTGTTTACAATTTTAAATTAATGATATTTACTAGAGTTCTTTTACAGTAGGATATTTCAATTAAATTTATTTTTATCTGAAAATAAAAATTAATTAATTAGAAAGTAAAATAACTTACAGAAAATAAATTTAAAATAAAATGTCATGATAGTATAAAATTTTGTAGTATTACCATATGCAAATTTTCTTGTTTTACGGGATAGAACTTCAGGCTAACTTCACAAACGTCTTGGTGGCAAGCAACAAACCCTGTTCAACGAACCCAGGAGCAAACAAACAGTTCATGCTTTACCTAAACACTTACCACTCTGACCAATTCGTGAATAGTTCTTGAAAAATTCTTGAAAAAGAAGTAACCACCAAATTGATAGATTTATTCATTGAGTTTGACCGATTAACAAAAGTTAAAAGTTCATTGATCAAAAACCAATTACAAACGAAACCTATTAAATTGGTTTATACAAATTCCAAAATTTGTTTTCCTTAGCATGCTGTGAGACAAACGTATTATTTTGTTCATTTTAAAAATAACTGACCTCTAGCTCTATGCCATGTTCATTAATTCCGTCGCGCATGGTGATGAAATTGTTCAAAACTGCACGAACCTCTTAAAACATTGAGTAAATCCACAACGGATCATTTATTTAAGATAAACTCATGATTCATTAAATTTCAACAAAACATATCATATGTTCTACTTCTTTAATTGCTTTACACATCTTCCTCACGTTTTTTATTCTATTGTTACCAAACCTTTTACTATCTTGTACTTAGTATACAAATATTTCGAAATAGTATTTCAATTTAGAAAATCTTTTTCTTTCTATTGTTAGAATCCCAAAATATATCTAAAGAACTGTAAAAAGTGATTGGATTTAGTTGAGTTAAAAAACAAATATTCTAAAAAAAACAATTTAATAAATTCAATTCAATTACTAGAAAGAATGCGATTATTTTCTTTCTTCTATTCATTAAATTTAATAAAAGAATAATCAACCCAAGAGTTTAATAGATTATTTATTAACTTAAGGCTAAAGAAAAATGAAAGTTTAACAAAATCCATAAATGACATTTTAATACGATTTGGTAAGGTAAAGCAGGGAGAAAGGGAAAATTTAAAAAAAAAAACAACAGAAAAAAATTAACAATTTGTGTGAAATTACTTTTTGTTTTTCCATGATCTTGATCAAAACAATTATGCCTCAAAAAAGCTACAATTTTTATGGTAAAAAAAGACAAAACAAAAGCCACAAGATAACAATAGAGAAATGAAGCAACAAAAATATTATAAGATTAAAAACTTAACTAAACAAATAAATAAACAAAAAAGAGAGAGAATGATGGTTCAAATTCAATCTTTAATGATCGCGATAATGCACAAAATATAAAAAAAAAATTATGAGATACATAGAACATTAAAAAACAGTTTTTTTAAATTTTATTTTATGTTGAAAATGTTATAAAGCTTCGTAATTTAGAATGAAGAAAACATTTCACGTAAAGCATTCAGCGAGAAAATATTGTTAGTTCTTGTGTTTTTTTTTTGCTTAAACTTTACGCTATCGTAAATTTTCGTAAATTTTTACTTTAAAAAAAATAGATTTCCCTAAATCAAAATTAAAATTCTTTTTATTTATTTTAACGGTTTTGTTTTTAATTAAAAATTGTTTGTTTTTGTTGTGAACTGTTTTGTGAATAGAAATCAAAATGATTCAAAATAAGTTAATGAAATTATAATCAAAACTAAATATAATTAAAGTGTGTGGTTTTCAAAAAAAATATTGACATAAAAATAAGTTTATTTGTTTAATTTTCTAAAATTAATATCAAAAAATAATATTTTAATAATGATTTTATTATTAGTATTACTGTCCCAATTTAGTATTTTTGTTAATTCAATATCGATTGATCATAGTTCTGGGTTTCCTGGTACAGTTGAAATTGTAAAAAATTCTAGAAAAGGACGGATTGATAAAGATTTTGTAGAAGATCAAAATGTAAATTTCAACCAATTCAAACCGTATATTGATCAAACTGACCCTAATATGTTAACGGAACAGCAAAAAAATTTATTGAAAGATATAGCCGATCGTATTGCACGTTATGGACCACAAATAAATGAAGATAATAATGGTGAGAGTGAAGGTCGTGCTAATAATAAACGTAAAAGTTCAAAATCAACAAAAAGGGTAACGTCCTTGAATAAAGCTACGAACAAAACCGCAACTTCTTCAACAACAACAACGACTACTACAACAACTCCAATAGTAGTCGTATCGACACCAAACGCAATATCAAAGAATGAATCTGAAATCAAAACCGCAGATAAACAATTACAAATAGACAAGTCAATCGAATGGAGTAAAAGAGGAACAATTCAAGAAACAATATCACCGATACAAAGCAACGATCCAACTACAGCAGCTATTATTGATTCTCTATCACGAAATAATGCTCAGGAGGGGTTTTTTATTAGAGAACGACCACAATCGGAAAATATTAAATTAAAGGTAAGTAAATAAAGCTAAAAATAATTCTTATTCATTTCATTTGCTATATAATTTTTTTTGTTTTAATAGAACGTGTAAATTCTAACGTTTTATTTTTGTGTAATCATGCGTTTAAATAATCGCAATTGTTTTGAAATTCGCTTTAATAGTTCACATTATTTGAAATTTTGCATAATTAGAAAAATATTTTGAATTTTAAATGGAAATAATTTTTTCATGGTATATGGATCGATTGTGAGAAATGTTAAAATAAATATATATCTTATGGGATGTAATAGGTTAATGGCTATTATTAAGGAGTTTATTAATTTAAGTTGTAGCAACGCTGTGTTGTTGTTTGTGTTTCTAAATTTAAGTCAGAAATGTTTACTGTTTTAGGGGTCCATTGTGTTTTAGATTTATTTCCTAGGAGCTAGCGGATGAATGCATACATTCCAATTAATCCTACTGTTGTTGCCAGTTGATGAATTGAGATTCTGGCTTTAGAGTTTTCAGGACCTTTATCATTAAACCTTTCATGATGCTTTTTAGAAATTGTAATTTTATTCAGCTTCAAGACCAGTTTTAAGTTTGGCAGTCGATTTGGTTTGATGATTTAACTATGATAATTCATTGAATAAATCTGTTTCGTAAATGTTTGACCTATTAATCATATTAAAACTTCTCACAAACTCAGAATAGGCAGTCTTATTGTGCAATAGGTGTATAGGCTTCAAAGATATAAAACATAACGTTTATTTTTTTACTATCGAGCTTCGTTCATCGCTAAGGTAAAATAACAACAGCAGACTTAAAACTTACACTGTACACAAATAAAAGTTGACTTAAAAGATTTAGCACGTTTAGTAAATTAAGCATCAATTAAGCTAGAAACACAACACGGGCGAATTCGTCCGACGACGAGTTAGTAACATTAGAATACACAGGATACATACATTTCAAACACAACTACAGCGATAAACGAAAAAGTTTTTTTCCTCGGAGAAAATTTAGATTCTATTTCTAATTTATCGTCGGCGATGATTATTGCCAGATATGAATTTTATTTTTATTTGGCTGCAAGGGTAATTTTTGATATTATTGTGACAGTGCGGCCAACTGAAAAATATGATTTTCTGCTGTTTTTCGCCTTTCTGAGGTTGTAATCGTTTTGTTTTGAGTTGTCAACTGAATTTTCAGTTTATGTTCAAAGTTCGGTTTTTTTCATTTATATATTTTCATAATTTGTATTTTATTTTTAAAATTAGTTATCAGTAGAAAAATTATTATTATTTATTTATTATGTGGTGTTCTTTTCACTTTTCTAAATCAATTTATAAATTCGGGACTAAAAAGAACAAAAAACAAAAGTGGATGTGAAATATGTTTGTATTAGTGATATTTAAATGGCGGTTATCTACTTTTAAATTTGAAAATACGCAATTGCGTATTGAAATATTTATATTAGTTTCAATTAATTTGTAAATAAAATAATTTTGTTTTATTCATTCATATTTGTTTTCAATTTAAATTACTTCATTTTAGAGAAAAGCGTCTTCGTTTTTTTCTATGATGCATCTTTTTTCATCCACCCAATGAAATATAATATTTTAATTCTAATAAATCCATTTTAGAGTTTTTTTATTTATTAGGAGTTATTTTATTAAATGTTAGTTACATTGTATTGTATATATAATACAAAACACAATAATTAATTTATAGCTCTAGTTGCAGCTATATAAAGTATAAAGCTAATTAATCCCAGGCAGCCGTTGTTGATCCAGTTGAAGATAGTCCTAGTTATAATAGATCCATTTGACAATTAACTTTCCTTAAGTAATTTTCTGAGATGCAAGTGTATTATAGTTAGGTGCTTTTAATTGAATAAATGATTAATGTTAATCTTCATAAATGTTTATCCACTTTTCCATTACAAAGAAACGAATTAGACAAACATGTAAACTTTTTCTCAAATACTTTTATTGGAATCACTAATTTAATTTAATTATTTGAATGTAGTATTCCATTAATTTTTACATTAGCTTTGAACACATTATGCAAATGAGAACAAACAAATAGATCAACTTTAATTGATAAAACACAAATATATTTACTAAAAGTTAATATGTTTTATCACTAATAATTATAAACGAAATCAATCACTAATGACATTTTTTATAGCGTTTTAAATAAAAATCCATCTTATTGGAAAAACATGAAAAATTATTCTAATAATGAAACTAAAACTTTTTGTTTTCATTTTTTTTATCAACTACTTGATTGAAATTTTAAATTTAAATTTTTTAGTTTAAACATACGCCACAAATTCTTCAAAATTAAACAATTCATAGTTATATAAAACTTGTCGTTAACAAAACGTTTATTTTTTAAATTTTCTTTGTTGATATTAGTATGTAATGTCAAAAAAATTTACGATAAAATGCACATTTTTTTTTTGATGTAAATCGGAAAAGAAATTGATGTTTTTGGGCGAAAAGAACAAAATTTTTGATTTACATCAATTTTTTTTGATGGATTTGGGTGAAAATAATTCGACATTAGTAAAAATTAGTTATTTTTAAAATTGAAATTTATGAAATTCATTTTGACAAAGAACAAAGTATTTTAGTTTATGCAATTTTATTTTTGACAGCTTTTCACGCTGACGCCTTTGCTGTGGCTACAACAGCGAAATTGTAGACGATTTTTTTTATCGTCCGACGTTATCGTCCGTGTTGTGTTCCTACCTTTAGAGTCTAAATGAAAACAAAACCAAAAGCAATCGTCAAAAATATTCGTTTCATTCTAATCTTATTTTAAATGAAAACAAAACCAAAGCGTACATGTCAAAAGTTTTAGTTGGGGTCATGATTGCAGTTCTAGTATTCGCAGTTTTATTTTAATCGAAATATTCACTTTGAAAATAAAATAAAAGCGAATGAGGTTGAACATTTTGACATCGGTAAAAATGTAAAATACTATGATAAAATATATCTAGACGAATGTGGTGTTTGGTAATAGTAGATTATGATGCAAGAAGGTAAAGCTAAGTTTTTTGGATGTACGTGGAATTTGCGAATCGAGGCACCAGCCGAGTACTTGCAAGATTGTAGTACTATACCTTCAGTACTATACCTAGTACAAGACTTGCAAAATTTTAGTACTATACCTTCAAAATGCGTCATTTTGAATGCAGTGATTTGAACTAAAAATATTAAAACGCCGCCATTTTGAGATCATTTTTCCTTTTGTTTTCTCCCGTGGTGACAGAAAGCCCGATCCAAACATGTTTTTTCATTCGTATCTGCAGAAGTTGGCCAGAAAATGAAGATGCCACAATGGTCACAAAATAAAGAGCATAATGCGTACATTATTAACACACATGACGCGCGTGCTGCCTCAGTGTTTGTTGGGATTTTTGGTAACGTCGTTGCGACAAATGAAGAAAGAGTGCGGTCGTATTTTGAAGTTGTGAAATGAAAATCTATGTGTGTGATTGCATTTGTGAATGAGGCGTCCATTTTTCGCCTTTTTTTATTGATACAATTTAATTGAAAAAAATCGAAATTCAAAAAATTTAAATATTTAGCATACATATGAAAAATAATATTAATTTTCCACAATTTTCTTAATATTATAGAAAAATAAATTTAAATATCAGTAAACCGACATGAAAAATGATAAACAAAAAATATTAAATAAATATTATAATTTTTTGGAATCACTAAAATTAATTATTCAAAGAGTCCGTTTGATTTTTGTGTATTTTTTCATTATCTTCACAAAATAATTTCTTTTGCACATAACTTTGGATGAAAAGAAAATAAAATTCATCAATTTATTATTACGAAAGCCATATTTCATAAAAAGTTAAATGAAACCAGTCATTTAAGAAAATGTTAAACTACTTTTTCACTCTCCATTTTTTTATTCTCTGTTTATTTTTTTTACAAATAAAAAAATATCGTTTCACTTCGCTTTTTATAATTACTTTTGATAAGAGCACGTTATGCATATGAAATTTTTATCATACTTCATTAAGTGTTAAAATGTATATGACGTCATTGGAAATATGGAATACTGCCCATTCCGTTTCATTTAATTTATATCAAAATAAACTGCCAGTATAACTTTAAAAGCATTTTTATATTTTCTATACATAATGAACTATTTAATGCTTCCTTAAGTTTAAGTAAAACATATTTTTTTCGGTCTCTATCACTTTATGCCATCTACTTTACGCCTATTATTATTATTTTACGTCTTCTTTTTGTTACTTCCTTTTGTAAGAAGTATAAAAAAATTGTTTGTGCCGTATCACAGGTGTAAAGTTAATGTCAGCCATAGCGAGTTGTTGCACTTGGGCTGAAATTAACACCGAAAAATACTTGGTACATAAATAACTATTATATATTACTTAAACTATAATATAATTTTTGTTGTACTAACGAATATATTTTTTAAAATGCAATGCAAACCTCCATTTCACATTTACCATAAACCAGAAAATGTTGGCTGATTCTTTAGCAATTGTTAACTTTTAAAAAATTTCTTAATGAGCTGACAATCACAAACAACATTTAAAAATATGATAGAACCGTAAAAGCTGATAATGCATAATTATGTTTTGACAATGTCGAACTGTCTTATCAGACATAGCTCATTAATCATTTAAAAATTTAAAATATAAATGAATAATGTAAGAAGAAAGGCCAGATTTGTTTAAATTAAAATTAAAGTTATGTTATTATAAAACGGTTTAGTTCAACAGCACAAAATTATTGAGGGCGTTTGTTAGTTTTTTTGAATTAGTACAACAATACGCCAGATAATCTGGCTACGATTGATACAAACAATAGACTGCATTATAGTTGAGATACTTTTTGGCTCTAATTAAAAAATTGTTCGTACTGATTGAATATGAATTCCATCGTAGTTCTTTCTCTTCGTTGTAATATGTCTATAAGTATTTAAATCTTTTCATAACTAAGAAACTAGTAGAATTTACATGTGCCTTTACCCAACTAGTATTATGTAAGGGCTCAGATCTGTGACGGATACATTCCCTACCATTCATAGGGAGTGGATCAGGTACCCTGACCAGAAAAATAATGCTTCAAACTATCCAGGCTGGATCAGGTAGCCCTACTAGAACCGGGCCAGGAACCGATCAGCTCAAATAGAGCATAAT
Source organism: Diogma glabrata (assembly GCA_963693315.1). Classification (NCBI taxonomy): domain Eukaryota; kingdom Metazoa; phylum Arthropoda; class Insecta; order Diptera; family Cylindrotomidae; genus Diogma; species Diogma glabrata. Next base: position 67,818 of record CAVNZG010001753.1, read on the forward strand.
CCAATATGCATTGCTAAATTTCCAATTTTTGTATATACGTTATTTTCAAAATGTCCAATAAATTCGTTTATAAAAATATTTGTTATACTTAGCTATACGCAGGTCCTATTATCATAGTATTTAAGCCAAGAAACAATTAATAAATTAAACGGAAAATTTTGCAAACTATGTACAACCAAAGTGGATAGAACTTTAGTGAATTTTAACCCAATGAAATGTATACAAATGAAAAAGGGTTCAGATTACGACACCTTAGGTGACATGTGTTAAGAGTACCCAGACAAACAAAATGTGACCGAAAACATTCGGTTAGCACTGTTTTTTCAGTGTACTGCAAATTGTTGCTCGTTATATAGTTTTAAAAATGTGTAGTTAGAATTTTAGATCGATATCTGTAATAGAACTGGATATATTTAGCATTTTGTATATGTACTTAGGCGCGACTATCCGCACAGAACTCTACAATGTTATCGTATTGTTCCGTCAAATGTTACACATATTTTGTTATTATACATTCTTAGATACAGATATTGTTGAAATATATCTTATGACTAATGATAGGTAATAAGCCGAAGTTTATTTTAAAAAAAAGTAATCATCGAAATAATAATATCAAATTAAAATCTGTTACCATCGTTTCCAAAATAATATAGGTCCGATTGCTCTAAATATTCCCATATTTTATTTTTAAATAAATTATTCATAGGCTAAATCACAATTTGAATTTATAATGCAAAAGTTGGCTTCTAGAGAGAACTTCAAAGCTAAAGAAGGGCCATTTTTTATTATTGTTTTTATAAATCGCGTCATTGTTACAAATTTCCGAAAAAATGTTCCACTGCCTAAGTTCAAGTGTTTTTTTTAATTTAAATTTTGTTTTCTGTCGATATTTGCATTTATAAAACAAAGACTCAATTTAGCGTGTTTTTAAGACAACCCATATCAACGAAATATAAAAAAATTCGAAGCATATTCGCAGATATATATATGTACTTTTTTGCACGGTCAGGCGATTTTGCACGTTTACTGATTCGTAAGTAACATAGTAAGTTTCGTTTTTCTACTCCTATCACAGTAAATTATTAACTACATCACACTATCCATGACATGTAAATCGATTATTTCAAATAGCTTGCGGTAAGTAAAAAAAAAGCGTGCGGTAATGGATTTTCATATATATATTACCGCATGCTTTTAATAAAAAGAAAACTTTTTATTTAAAGAAAAATTTGATTTTTAAAAATTAAATATTTCAATTCAATTTGACACAGAATAATGCAAAGCCTACCACAATTTTAAACTATTTGCATTTAATTTATAATTAATAGTTCATTTGTTTAAGTAATTACTCAAGTAATTGACCAATACTAATTAGTAATTAGTATTGGGCATTAAAACAAAGTCGTAGAAAAAGTATATAACAAATCTCGAGTTGTAAAGCATTTTCCATGCTCGTGAAGATACTGCACTCGACGCTACGCGTCTCGTGCGCTAAATTTTCCTTCGCATGTAAAATGCTATTTACAACTCTAGATATGTAATATACTATTACAAATCACAGGTCGGTAAGTAATTACTTACCGAACCATTACCGCACGCTTTTTTTTACTTACCGCACACTTTTTGAAATAATCAATTTACATGTCATGGATAGTGTGATGTAATTTATAATTTACTGTGATAGGAGTAGAAAAAATTATTTTATCGTCCTCGATTTTATTGTTAGAAATTACTCTACAAATAAAAAAATTTTCTATGCGAAAAGTCAATTCACTCGTGAAAAAGAATAACAAATTTTAGTTGCTATGGTTTTTCATATAATTTTACAAAGTATTTTAAACAACGTAACCTTAAAAAAATAGAATATGAATTTTGAATGTTTTGTTGTCGATTTCTAACTTTATAATTTATAGTAAATATCGATTATATATTACTATCATAGAAAAAAATTGCCTTTCTCGCGTAGATAAAAACGTTTTTTGTTCGTAAACATGTTTCACTCGACGCTAGCGAGTCTCGTGAACAAATGTTTACTCACGAAAAAACAAGGTTTTCATCTCTTGTAGGAAAATATACTATACTCTACAAATTTATATTATAAAATTATGATAAAACGCAAAGCTTACTATTTTGAAATGAAATTTTAAGAAATTTTCTTTAAAACATTAAAACTTAAAAATGAATTTTGTTATTTAAATAATTTTATTTGAATTTTTATTGATCGTGCAAAAAATATAATAAGCATCTTGGGCATAAAGAGTATTACCCATTTCGGATATATTAGAGATCTCGACTTCGTCTCGATCTCAAAACATATATCCTCAATCGGTAAAACACTCTTACTGCCCTTAATACTTAAATAACTATTATATGCAATAATTTCTTTTTATGATCAAAAACATAAAAAAAATTTAAATGAATATAGCAGCAAGGCCAGTTTTGAAAATTGATAGTTGTTAGAAATGTTTAATAACCTAACTACACCTCTTTGATGTTGCAACCTACAATGAATTAGATAAAAACTGATGCAAATGTGTTCCAATAAAACTAATATCATTTTGCGTTACATTGAATTATTTTATCATATTCAATGTATTAATAAAAACTATATTGCTATAAATTTTCTTCACACTTTCTTCATAATCAAAATCAACTGCCAACGCAAACATAAAACCATTAATAAATATTACTAATATTTTTAAGTTTGAAGGTATTTTCTGATATATCAACAGTTAACTAAAATAACTGCATATAAAATGATAAATTTTAAATAATTTGCACACTACTAGCAAATATAGTAATTTCTGAACTGCCACCCAAATGTACCTTAATATTTATCCGAATATTGTAAAATATTAAATTTAGAATCACAGTTCAGACTGTTCTGGGGAATAAGATTGTGTGGGTGCAAGAGATTTTTTTTTTTTTTTATTCAAAGTTAGACATGTTTAGTGTTAATTATAATAAATTATAAATTAACGTCTCTGAATATCCGAAGATACCATGCCAACTAGGGATAAGAATGGAATGCAAATTAAGATTCTCTGAGAAATTTATGAACGTTAACTTCAAAGCCTTGAGGATGGAATTCATCAGGGAAAACCCAGGAAGGTAAGGCATTCCAAAGATGAGATACTCTGTTGAAAAAGTCACGTTGGAAAGCTACAGTTCTACACCTAATTATTTGAACTGTAAAGGGATGCGCTGCTACGTTTGCTCTGGTGTGACGCGAAAGGTTTGCTGATTTAGGTAAAATCGATTTGATCTCTTCAGAAGCTCGTTCATCCATAATATATTTATAAAATATAGTCAAATCAGCAACATTTCTTCTGTGCTGCAAGGAATCAAGACCGTTAGTAAGACTAGGGTTACCAATGAGTTTAATAGCTCTACGCTGTACAGAATCAAGGCAGTTGAGACTACTCAAGTAAGCTCCACCCCATATGTGAGAACAGTATTCCATGCAGGGACGTATAAAAGATTTATAAACTAGAAGAAGTTGTTCGCTATCGAAAAACTTACGACATCGCCCCAAAAATCCTAACTTTTGAACAGCATTCTTAGCCAGATTAAAAATATGAGAATTCCACTTCATATTATTTTCAATCTCAACTCCTAGAAGTCTGACAGACTCATTCTCTAAAAGATTTTTGGGGCCAAACGTTAATGGAAAAGGATTGGGTGTCGTTATCCTAGAAAAATGACAAACCTGTGTTTTGCTTGTATTGAATTCAACACTGTTAGCAATACCCCAATCCATAATTGTTTTAAGAGATAGATCTGATTGTTTTCTCTGCCTCGTTATCTACCACAAAGTGTTTACCTCCTAGTAAATAAAGTAGCAGATAACTGTTTCTTTCTAGCAATAGTATCAAGTTAAGTATAAGTGGAATTTGCGAAAAGCTTATGTAAGCAATAGGGAAAAATATTGAATGAATTTCATCGTTCTGGAGAGAGTATAGAGTGTTTTGTAATCGGAAGCGATAGTTTTGTTTTCTATTGCAGTCGTTCTTCTCAAAAAAGAGCTTTTCACTGATTTTTGAGAGTCGATGGTTTAATAACCAAGATAAATATAATTAGGGTAATTGCGCGAATCTGTTTTCTCCATTGATATTGGAATTTCAAGAATACGTCTCTCATCGTTCTGCGTACCTTCTCTAAAATGATGAATCGCTGAGAAGTATACGGCTTCATAGTGGTTATTGATTTGAATAGGTAGGCTCAAATAGATCACATGCTGGTTTCATCAGCTCCAATTTTTAATGTTATGGATTTGCGAACTTTATTGTCTTGTTATTTATTTATTTAACTTATGTTAATGACATCATTATCTTCGCCGAAATTATTTTATTTTAAAATGTATATCTTAGTAATATGAGAACTAGTTAGAGAAAGTTTGCAGAATTCATTTGTTTATTGATAAGGTGGACAAAACTTTTGCTTATTATACCGGAACACACCCAAAAACACTTTTCTTTCACATCATTATTAATTGAATAATTAATTTACGATTAATTTACGAAAACTTTCAACAAACATTGTAAAATTTTAAGTGATATCTGCAATCTACTCTGTTGCTAATTTACATGACCTAAAATTAAGGAACATATCAAAGTTTTGTGATAAACGCCAACATACTAAACTAAACGTATTGGTTAATGTAACTGATAAAAAATTTAAATTATCCAATGACGAAACAAAAGATAGGTGCGGTATTGTTAAATCAATTCACAAGATACATAATTAATTCAAAACGGTGAATTTCGTACTCAAATTAATCGACACTCAACAATTTGCGTTAAATTTAAAACAAAGTATATATCAAATTTTATCGATAATACTCAAAAGTAAGAACAGATTTTTGGTAGAGGAGAAAAGTAGTTATATCTTATATCACCAAACGAAATTTAAGAAAAAAGAATAATTAAAAATGTTATATGTAAATTGCTGTTGTTCCAGAGTGGTGGAAATCCATTTAGAAAACAAAAGTATTTATATATTATTAATATTGTTGACGAAGAGCAATAATACACATGTAATGAAATTTAAATCCTCCATAACTAATTGTGACATTTATCAAGCCATCCATCATACAAAATAATTAAGTTAGCTTGAAAACAAAACGTAAATTAAGTCTTATAAAAATGGCTTGTTCAGTTATGATATGTGGGGTTATTAAATACACAACAACAGCGAATATAAATCAATTTGTGTATGGTTTCTTCAAAAATTTAATTTTTTGATTTTTAAAAGAATATCATCAGCAATAATATAAAAAAGTAACTAAGCCCAAAATATTAAATTGTATCTTAAAAATTAAATAAAAAAACAAATTTCTTTAGTTATGGTCTAAATATTCTAATAAGTTGATAAACCAATTTACTTGAAGAAAATTCGTTCCGTCGAGATTAAAATAATATAAGAGCGAGTGTATAATAAAATTGAAACATGAAAAATTGATAAAAGTAGAAAAAATCGAGATAAATTTGAAGAAAATTAATTTTAAAACTTATTGTTTTCTTTTACAGTTAGTAATATGATTGTAAGAGTTTTAGATAGGAGTAATAAAAAAATGAAGGCCAAATGTTCATGAACGACCTTAACTAATCCTACGATCTGAAATTTTTGTTTTCTGCAGTGTTTTTTTTCATTATTTGTATTTAAAGTTCTTTGCACCAATGTTGAATTAAAATGAAATAGCTGAAGTAAAAATCTGCAAATTGGTTCGAGTTTTCGCATTTACGTTATCAATTTTCGAGTCAGGTGTTCTAATTAATAAAATACGAAAATTTACTTTTTAGTTTATCTTTAAGCTGCACTGTAGTCGCATAACATTAACACTTCCAAGAACATAAGAATGTACTTTAGTAGAATACTTGTCTTAATAAACTTGAAAATTTCACCCCGTGAAATTACATTTATTTAAGTATTTACGGCAATAAGAGCCTTTTATCGATTAAGAGACATATATCCGAAAAGAGACATATATCCCATAATATATCCGAAATCGTTAATACTCATAATGCGCACTTAAGTGCTTATTGTATTTTTATTTTACATTAACAAAATTCATTTTAGTGTTTTAAAAATAATTTTCCAAATATTAGTCGCAAATGATCGTGGAAAAAATAAAAATTCGGATTTACAGAATTTCTTTATCTAAGCTATAAAATACAAAAGAAATCTATCCGACTTGAAAGAATTCGACAGAGAGGAGCCGTTGTGTGATTCAAAATTTCTTTCTTATAAAATTAAATTTAATTTCTCCATTGTCGTTCGACCACACATATATGGTTATGTCTAAGCATATAAAATTGCAGAATAATGTTTGCAATCATTACATCCAGGAATTGATTACACTTTAATTTCTATCCCATCAAATATTTCTTTGTTTTATATATTACGTAAACTTATTACAAACATTAAAATAACTAATTTGTACAAATTTAGAGCGGAAATATTAAAATATAATAAACTAAAAACTACACTACAAATAAAGAAGGAAGAAAATATGCTTAGAGTAGATTTGCAATATCGTTATATAATTTCTGCATTACCTGTGGTGTTCATCACATTTATTTAAAATTGGTTGGATCCAAAAACTAATAACTTATTACTTTATTTTTTTTTTTTTTTTTTTTTTTTATTTTTGTTTCAGCATTGCGGTCATATGGAGAGTAAAAATAAAGTGTTTTGTTTAGGTCAATTAATAATAATTCTTGATTTCTTTATTATTTAACATAAACCAAAATTTATTCTTATCCGTTAATTCATGTATGTAGTTTATCGACGTTTCGATGTATTCTAAACATCATCATCAAGGATCTGTTTGTTCGAAATTATTATAAGATATTACTACTACATAAATGTTAAATTCTATAAATAGTTCTATGTTACTTACATAATCCACAAGATCTAACAGATAATTATTTTAGTTTATTTAATAAATTATTTTTTTCCAAAAATTTTTTTGTTTTTGTAAAATTTTTGGAAAAAAACAATTTATTAAATAAACTAAAATAATTATCTGTTAGATCTTGTGGATTATGTAAGTAACATAGAACTATTTATAGAATTTAACATTTATGTAGTAGTAATATCTTATAATAATTTCGAACAAACAGATCCTTGATGATGATGTTTAGAATACATCGAAACGTCGATAAACTACATACATGAATTAACGGATAAGAATAAATTTTGGTTTATGTTAAATAATAAAGAAATCAAGAATTATTATTAATTGACCTAAACAAAACACTTTATTTTTACTCTCCATATGACCGCAATGCTGAAACAAAAACAATAAAATACGGTCGAATCAAAAAACAACAATTATTACTTTATGTTTAACGGTTATTATCTACGTATCTATTATTGCAACTAAAGACCCTGTAAGCTTTTTTTTTCTGTGTTTGATGTGGTAACAAGCATTTCTTACTAATATCCATGTTTGTAATATGTTGATATTAACAATACAAAATGTTTTGTGTTTTAGTGTTTTAGTTTATAGTAGAGTTAAACCTCGTGTTAAGAAACAGGTTAATGAAAATTTGTAAATGACTCTAGAACAAGAACTACTTATACTCGATTTCCCAGCTAGACCTCAAATGCAAAAAAATGCATATACTATGTGATCTTATTTTAACTGCTCGTATACTTTACAAAAATTAAGTGTAATTTTTGTAAAGTATACGCATAAAATCTTGATGAAACTGTGGTATATATCATCTGCAAGCCCATCCGGATTCACATGAATATAGAAGATGTGAAATATGTTTAAAACTGGACAGAAAATTTGGGGGAGTTTTGATGGATGGATCTTCTAAACAACTGTTTATTTGAAACATAAAAAATAATTTGTTCGTAAGATTGCGTTTCGTTGAAACTTGGTATATAAGGTTTTGTTACTTCCGTTTTGACACTACCGTTTAAAATTTTCGGTGTGTGGTTTTTTAAGGTCTTTATCCACACAACATCTACAGTTATGAAGCAATTTAAAAGAAACTATAGTAAAACGTTTTACACACACTGAGAAAGGTTTTTATCTTTAGGGTAGTGTTGCACAAGATGAGTTTACAATATAACTGTTGATATTTAGGGTTATCAAACTTCCGTTTGTTTTAACTTCAATAACTTTCAACCTTTTTTGAAAAACTAATAATAATTCTGCATTTTATCTTTTGACATAATAATAAAAAACAGCAGTTGAAATAGTATATAAATATAAGTAATAGTTTAAGCAAAAATTGTAATAATAATTTAAGAACTGAGGATGACGTAAGTCGAAATCGATATTCTGTAAAATATAAAAAAATAAAATCAAATTGTTACTATAAGGATGTTTATATTATTATTAATAAAATAAAATTTAAAATAAACAGTAAAAAGTATATTTTTAAATATTACATTTTAATTCAAGAGTGACAAAAGCACACAAACAGTGAATAATATGGAAAACCATAATAACACATATAGTTTATCTTTTGGTTTACCGCACGGCGTAAAACAATAATTTGTTGTATACTTTTATTGCAATAAGTTACTTAAAGCTATGTAATACTAATTTATTTAAAAGTTATTTAAAACTAAGCAAAATCTAAAGCAAATTCTATCATCATTTTTCACATAATCTATGAGTTAAGATGCATTTAGCAAACATTTATCGGCTTACATTTTTGCATTAGAAGTATTTAAATGCAAATTTGTCGAACAAATTTTCAAATTTGTATGACGTGCGACTAAAATAATTATAGAATTGGTTTTTGTCCATATAGTAAATACACATTAATGTTATGGAAGTAATGGTTGTAGGTTATTAAGGATATAAGTCCTGTAGTTTTACATAAAATAATGAACAAAACGAACAAACAAATGAAAGCAAAAAACGATCACTAAATACCACCAACAGGAACATCCTATCAACATTCGATAGAAAGGTTAAATATATATGGGCCATTTTCACCAAACGCTTACATTTCAGATTAAAAATTTAAAAAAAAAAAATTAATATTTTATTTAAAAATAATTACAGGTGCTAAGACCAAGGTTGGGACTATATAGAGAAGTAGATAGTCATACACTTTTTTGTATAATTTAGCATGTAGATGCTGTCGCAACTTGGGATACATAGCAAATTGTCAAGTCCGTTACCATACACAAATCGTAAAAATTCTCACATTAAAAAAAATTTTAATTTTCAAAATCAACTTGCTTTAAGGTGATTTATATTCCCAAAGTTGAAAACAGGCAATGGATCAGTTTTGCTTTTTTTAAATTAAAATTGGAGGCAAAAATTACCCTAGAATTTTAAAATATTGAATTATTTTGAAGAACTTTTCTAAATAAAGCAAGTATATATTTATTTAAAGTATTTACTTTCATTTGGATTATATTTGTCTTTCTTGGTTGAAAGAGAATTGGCAATTTAAAAGATAAAAAATATGAATACCCTTGAAAACTATGCGGTAACGGATTTGACATTTGGTAACGGATTTGACTAAAACCTTTACCAAATGTCAAAATCGTTACTAATGTATTTTAATAATATTTTTCATGTCAATACTTACATGCTGTTATACCGATTTTCAAAAAAAAAACTGCGAGCTATTTTGAGTTTTCCTTATTTCAACCGCGTTTATGTATTTTTTTCCTTTTTTTTGTGCCGTATCGTCAAAAATATTTTACAAGCTCAGTCGTTCTCAAACATCAGTTAAGAATTCTTTTAAAATAGTAAAGTTTAAAGTTAAATTTATTTGAATGAGACGCCTCAAGAATTTTCAAGTGTAAAATAGTCCAATTTCATTTTGTTTTATTTGTGGAATTTGCATAATACATTCTGCTAAAAAAATCACTTCATATATAAGAATTGCATACCTTCATTACTTCGGCATAAAATTGAATGAAGATAAACACCGTGGATGCCGAACAATAGTTACGTCAACTTAACACATTAGGTCAACTTAACTGCAACTTAACACATTTAAGATGGTACAATAGAGAAAATGTTCATTTAACGTTGTAACATTGTGTAACCACCAGGTTTTGACCATAAGTTGCAATTTTAACTCGAAAATCTGTATAACGACTTATATATATAAATCAATTATGTTGCAGAATTTAAATTATTCTAAGTAAACACTTTTTTTTCCAAATTTTTAGTTTTGACTTTTTTTGGGAAAACCTGAATAACTTGGTGCATCCTGCACCAAAACTCGTGTTTTTAACTTAAAAGAATGAATATTGACTATTATCTGTAGGCTTCAAGAAATTAAAATTATTTACAATCATTGTTTGCTCACAATTTTTGGCGTTGAATATGGAAAATTTTTAAAAAAACATAAATTTTGATTTTTTTTCAACTTTTTTCGAGTGTAACTTCCAGAATCCTTGATGGATTTTTACAAAAAATAGCTCAAAATGTTTGTTAGTATTTTTAATATGCATTTCTATCATTAGTATATTAAATTTGTTTGTTTTGTAAAATATGCAATCCAAAAACCGGAATAACCTGTTTGTTCAAAGAAAAAATTGGTTTTCCGCAAATATCTAAAAAACAAGAACCATCTAAAAAATATTAATATGATATCCGTGTTCAGAAGATCAAAATCTATAAGAAAAGTTGGGTTTTATTTAGGGAGATTTTTCTTGTAAACTAGTGATAATATATTTGTCAGTTTGTTATATTCTGTCAATTCCGTTACCAACCACATGGTAACGGACTTGACTGGTAACGGACTTGACATTTACACTAAAACATTAAAAAAAAGCCAGATCTGCAAAAAATAATTATTAGCGAAAAATAGAATCACCGGTTTTAAAGGTCCAATAAATAATATCAAACTGAAAAAGTATAAAAAATACTACGTTAGTGGCAAAAATAATGGTAACAGACTTGACAAAGAATAAAAATACCAGCCTTGAAGAAATCCTATTCTTAACACTACTGCAATTCTTCTGGTCCGAATAATACAAAATGGCTAAAAAAGATGCTTGACTAGTTTAGCAATAATTCTGTATATGTGCTGTCTTCTGGTGATAAAAATTTGAACTATTTGTTGTCAAATTAATAACATGGTAACGGACTTGACAAAATGTGGGAGACATCCTTTTTTTAGTAATATCATAAAATACAAAATCATTTAATTAATTTTTTATTAAAAATGTTCAATATATATATAGATTATATTTAAAATAAACAACACTGTTTATTTTAAAAAGCTGAATTATTTAACAAAAACAAGAGTCAAATTTCATAAAACTTGAAGGGGACAAGCATTTTTCCAACTTTTACATTTAAAACCTTTTATTTCTTAAAACATTTTAATATTTTTTTTATTTTTTTAGGCTATAAATATTTAACACAGTCTCCTCTATGTAAAACATTGC
>CAVNZG010001754.1:0-33338 GCA_963693315.1 Diogma glabrata
ATATATATATATATATATATATATATATACTAGCAGGACCCGGCGTGCTTTGCTACGCTTATAAATAATAAAGCTTGTACACAGCCAATTTGTTGACGTAGTAGCAATGATTTCAAAAAGTGGTAATGAGAATGATAGCATAATTTTTAATTTATCTTTTTAAAAATATAGATGAAAAATAATCAGCACTCTAGCTGATCAGTTCGGATATATGAAAAATTAGCGATCAAATAAGTTTTCAAGTAAGCAAAAAAAAAATTTAAGTAGCTTGTTGAATTAGTAGAGGTGTGTCATCTCTATAGAACAGAATTTTTCAGAACATAAATAGATTTACAAATGTTCACAGTACCTATATGTTTAATGTGCTCAGTGCTCAATAAGAAAAGAGAACCTACAGGTTTCTAATGTTCAATTTCTCGATGCTTCTGCAGGTTATACATTATTTGTTGTAGCTCCATTGTTGGTTCAGATATAGAGATTATCTGGTTTTATGCCTCTATTCTGTCTGCGTAACATATAATTGTCCATACGAAAATCAATCCGTTCTACATCTAAAGCGCGCACTTTTAATGATTGAGCGTGATCTTTATATATGGTGATTACAAACATCAAATTAATTGACAATTGTGATCTTTTGAATTGAAATGCTAATCAACCGTATTGTATTTATATTAAACCTAATCATCAGCAATCAGCATTGTATTTATATAACGACGTAAATTCACATTGAGCGACAGAGCAGATCGATTCGGCGGTAGCATTAATAATTGGTTGAGAACTAAGTTAGCAAATTCTACGCACAGATCTTCAATCATTTTGCTATATTGGGCAGGAAATATCATCAACCATGTGCGATTTATATTTTTTCCCATAACGCTCTTGTAGATGAAGAACAGTAAGCGGTCAGCATGATTTCAAAAAAAGCCCGAACATAGTTTGGAGGTGAGGAAGTATTTGGTATAATATACAATAGAACCAATTTCCATGCAACGGGCAGAAATGAAATAGAACATTTTTATGACCGTATGTATATAAATGTATGTATATATGTGTTGAATGGTCTAGTGGTTAGCACTACTTCCATTTAGGTCAAAGTGTTGTTATACAAAGTCATTAACAACCATCAACACACTGGTTATACAATAACACTGGACACTGGAGTGGTTATACAATTAACCGGTAATCAACCAATATGGTTGATAAATTGGACAAAACAATATATGGGTGATACATAACTAATCGATTAAATTAAGTCTTTAAGTGAAACTCGACCATAAAAAGATTGAATTGAGATTAATGCAGATGAGGGACACTTGTGCTTGTTGACAGCTTACATTCCTATATGAAACACATATCGTTAAAAAAACACTATATAATAACCTTTCTGTATTTGAATGCAACATTGTGTCCAAATTGCAAGAGAATCGATCCAGTACATTCCTAGATTGCCTATTTTGAACCAACGAACATTTACATTTTTATTTATCATACATAGATATGTAGATAGAAGATAGATAGATAGATTAATAGATTGATCAGTTATCGACTACGGAGAATTGAAGAGTATTCCAGTACAAATATCGCAATTAAAAAATGGAGGTTGGTGGTAGAAGTAGGAAAATTAAGGATTATATGTATTTTGTAATGACAAATCATATAAAAATAAAAAATTTTGTCTAAAAAATACGAAACATTTTGGGGGGAGGGCCCCCCTTTTCACTTATGAGTATATTTTTTATACTCATAAGTGAAAAGGGGGGCCCTCCCCCCAAAATGTTTCGTATTTTTCAGACAAAATTTTACCACCGATTCTCAGACCTACCGTATATACACATAAAATTTCATGGAAATCATCAGTCAGGCCGTTTTGGAAGAGTGATTGAAGAGTATTCCAGTACTAATATCGCAATTAAAAAATGAGGATTAGTGGTAGAAGAGGGATATGTATTTTTTAATGTCAAATCATAAATAAATAAAAATAAAAAATTTTGTCCGAAAAATACAAAAAAATTTGGAGGGAGGGCCCCCCTTATCACTTAATGGTATAAGAAATAGTTTACGACCGATTCTCACACCTACCGTATATACACATAAAATTTCATGCAAATCAGTCGAGCCGTTTCGGAGGAGTTTGGTTACAAACACTGTGACTCGAGAATTTTATATATATAGATATATATAAGCAATTTCACGCAAGTTCAGCAAATTTTTGGGAAATTTTGACTTGACCCCTTTTAATTTTGATTATTTTTTGTTTATAGATAGTCTTTCATAAATAAAAAATGCAAGTTCTCTTAGAATTTTTTTTTCGACCAGGGTTCTTCACAGGGTGCCTGCCCCTCAATTTTTTGTTATTTTGTGATGTGAGTGCATTTTGACGAGCGATTGTAGAAAAACTACTGAATCGATTTTCATAAATGATATGTCGTTGAATAGGTATTACAAAGTTTTTAAAAATGTACACTGTTTATTTGTTTAAAAAATTTTTAACGGTGTAACATAAGAAAAAAACGGTGTAATTGAAATAAAGATGGCATAGCCTTTTTTTTTTTTAACTAAATAGCTTATTTTATATCTAGCTACTTGTGAAAGTTGAGGACACGCGTTATTTTTTGTTTTAAAGATAAAATTCGTTGTACATATAACTGTCGGGAATAAGTTTTTTTGTTCTGAAGGAAAATTAGAAAAATGGCGAATTTTAGATTCAGATTTTTTTTATGTTAAATATCAAATATTTTATTATTAAATGAACTTTTTAAAAAGCAATTTCAGTCAAGTTCAGCAAAATGTTGTGACATTTTGATTCGACCCTTTTTAATTTGGTTTATTTTTAGTTTGTAGATAGCCTTTGATAAATGAAAAATACGACTTCTCGTAGAATTTTTTCAAATATAATAATATTAATTATTATATTTTTGAATAATAATATAAAGCCGTACAATTAACTAAGTCTATTCAGGAACGTTTGACTGGAGAAGTATTAGAGTTGTCTTTAAATGCAAAAATAAGGCAAACATTATGAAGAAATTATTAGAAACCTAAAGATACATTTCGACAATGGGGATTGTGCTGAAAAACAAAAAATGTTGTCAATTTTACCGCAAGAAATGAAAATGCAGGAGATTCAAGATATATTTGGAAGTAATGCTACGCGTCATTTGGTTGAAAAAAGTAAAACTCTACATGAAAATAATATTCAGCATTCATATGCGACGGATAAAAAAGGTGTATCTATAACAGATATAAATGTTGTGGAGCAGTTCTATAAAAGTGAGGAAATCAGTAGATTATTGCCAGGCAAACGAGATGCAATATCTTTTTAAAAAAGAGATGAGCGCATAAAAACGCAAAAGTGCTTATTGCTATGTACATTAAATGAAGCTTATGTGGAGTTTAAAAATAAGTTTCCTAATGTGAAAATAGGATTTACTAAATTCACGTCCCTTCGACCACAAGAATGTATAAAATTATCCCAAGGAGTTCATAATGTGTGCGTGTGTACCATACATCAAAATATGGAACTAATGATACAACACTCTAAGATGTCATGGATTACTGATGCTGCTTTCCAGAACTATAAAACATTAATTGACTTTGTTTCATGTGGTGAATTAACAGAAGATTGTCATACTTTGAAGTGCAATGAATGTTCAAAAAAACATCAACAACTGGAAGAAAAATCACTAAATGATTTTGACGTTAAAGGAATCCTTCAAGTCAAATATCAACAATGGAATACCACTGATTGATGCAATTCGGATACTTTAATAGAAAGTGTAGAAAAATTTATGAAAAAATTTGTTTACCGTTTACAAATTTTGATACCACTCAACTTTATAGCAAAACAGCAATCTACATTCATTGAGGAAGAAAAAAAATTAGAACCAGTAGAGTGCTTCGTTCAAGGGGATTTTTCTGAAAACTACGGCTTCATAATTCAGGATGCGATTCAAGGCTATTATTATAATAATTCACAAGCTACTATTCATCCATCTGTCATTTATTTTAAAAATGCCGCAAGTGAATATATACAGCACCGAAGTTTTATACTCATTTCGGATATAAACGGTCACAACAGTACTACAGTCCATCTTTTCATTACAAAACTTATTGAATTCGTCAAAATGCATATAAATTCTAATATTACGAAAATAATTTATAACACTGACGGTGCACCTACTTAATACAGAAATAAACATAGCCTAATTAACTTATGCCACCATAAAAAAGACTTTAAGGTTGATGCAGAATGGCATTTTCATGCTACCAGCCATGGAAAGGGACCTTGTGATGGAATTGGTGGTACACTGAAGCGTGCTGCACACCGTTATAGTATAGGGAGCAAAGATATTATTGATACACCAAAAAAGCTTTTCGAATGGGCTTTAAAATGGGAATCTACCATGAACTTTGGATACGCCGATAAAAATGAATATCAATTAACAAAAAAAAATTACAAAATCGATATAAAAATGCGATTACTATAAGTGGAACTCAAAAATTTCATTCTTTTGCACCATTAGATACTAAGACAATAAATTCAAAAATGTTTTCCAACTCAAAAGAATCTTTTAAATGTAAAATAAGTAATTTTTAATTTTTGTAATTTTTAATAACTATATTTATTTTCTTTAACCTACATATATAATTTGTATGATACTTTAAAAAGTTTTTTCAATAATAAAATATTTGTAATTTTATGTTAAAATACAATCTTTTACTTTATGACCATAATAACATAATACGAACATAATACTTCTCCAGTCAAAAGTTTCTAAATAGATTTAGTTATTTATACGGTTTTTTTGTTTGCAGTCGAGACTGTCAAATTATTTTTTATAAGAGTGACAAGTGATTACTAAAAGTGACAAATAAACATTTCATTTTTCTATGCCATCTAATACAAAGAAAATAATTTCAGAAGTGTTTTCCTATTCAAAAGAAACTTCTGTTTGTAAAATAAGTAAATGATTTTTAACAATTGTATTTATTTTATTTATTGTACTACATATATTTTAAAAAGTTAATCTAATAATAAAATATTTGATATTTAACATAAAAAAAAAATCTCTTAGTTTATAACGCCATTTTTATAATTTTCCTTCAGAACAAAAAAAACTGAATACCGACAGTCATATGCACAACGATTTTTATCTTTAAAACAAAAATTAACGCGTGTCCTAAACTTTCACAAGTGGTTAGATATAAAATAAGCTTCAATTTAGTTTTAAAAAAAGGCTATTCCATCTTTTTTTCAATTACACCGTTTTTTTCTTATGTTACACCGTTAAAAATTATTTCAAAAAATTAACAGTGTAAATTTTTAAAAACTTTCTTCTAATACCTATTCAACGACATATCATTTATGAAAATCGATTGAGTAGTTTTTCTACAATCGCTCGTCAAAATGCACTCACATCACAGAATAACAAAAAATTGAGGGGCACCCTGTGAAGACCCCTGGTCGAAAAAAAAAAATTCTAAGAGAACTTGTATTTTTTATTAATTAAAGACTTACTATAAACAAAAAATAATCAAAATTAAAAGGGGTCAAGTCAAAACGTTGTTGAATCTTCGTGAAATTGCTTATATATATATATATATATATATATATATATATATATATATATATATATATATATATATATATATATATATATATATATATATATATATATATATATATATATATATATATATATATCTAAATATATATATATATATATATATATATATATATATATATATATATATATATATACCAGGCACGAATCCTCCATATTATTGATTGGAATGAGTGCTTCCGTAAACATTTAATTTATTATATGAAACAATTTTGAAATTTTCGTTTGATATAAAATTACATTTATAAACCTTTGGTTTTTTTCCTGTCATACTCATTTATCCACAAACACACGACTCAATCTGAATCAACAAACAAAATACTTACAAATTTACTCATCATACAAAAAAAAAAAATAATGATCTCGCTAGATTCATTCATCTATCCATACATAATAAAATTCAATAATTAGAAATATTATATATTTCCCCTTAAAATGTTCATATGAAAATTGAGATAAATAATGAGTTTTAAAAATCATTATGAGAGAAATGAAATTTCTTTTGCTTGAGAGAATATTGTTTTAATTTATTTTAAATTTCTTTTTGGTTTCTTTTTGGGTACCACTCCACAATCCGGGGCCCCTCATTCTGACATTTTTTTGGGGGAGTTTATGCTTAAACAAGATAAAAATGTTCAAGCATTACCCCCAAAATGTTCTCGGGCTTCAAGATACAGCCCTTTGAAAAGTGACATTTTCATAGAAAGTTGCGATTTTTTTTATATGACATGACCCCAAATATTGGTCATTATTTACTTCAAAACCAATCGTGAAATTATATATTTTTTATAAAAATAAAATAAAACACTCACCTGATACACACAAAACACTTTTGATTTATTGTCACTTTACTTATCACAAAGAATTTTAATTTTCAAAAACACCAACTTTTTATTACATTTAAATTAAGAGTAAATAAAAAATTCTTATCAAACGCATATTATTAAAAATGTATTGCCTCCTTCAAATTATTATAAAGGCTGTTCGTGTAAATGTTGGTAAATAACGATCTTCTAGAATTCAAAATAATTGATTCTCTTGCAATTATAACGGTAAAGTAAAGGTGTTGTAGTTAAGTTATTTTTACTATAGCTAAATTATTTTATTATTATCATATTATTGGAATAAATTTTAATACATAATTAAACATTTCTAATGGCTACAGACCTTCAATCAATTTGTCTATCAATTTAAAACGAAAATAAACGAAATAAAATTTAGGGGATTTTTACACTAAATTTTATTTCGTTTATTTTCGTTTTCGAATTGATTGACAAATTGATTGAAGGTCTGTAGCTGCTTTAAAAATCATACAATAGGATTTAAACCAAAAAACTCTATTATCAAACATAAAATACCAAATTTTGAAGGGCTGTTTCAAAACATTTAAACAATTTTGGTACGTTACGTATTTTATATCGCACACAAAACTGGTTTGAAAAGTTTGATTGTAAATATATTATTATTGGCTGTTGAATATTTTAAAATGAGTTTTACATCAGCTGCGAACCAATTAGAACAAACAAATCAATTATTGTATGAAGTTTATAATGATGATATCATAGCATGTTTAGTTTTTTTTACAAATTTTCAAAATGATTGGCGAGTTTATAAGTGTCAAAAACTGATTTTTTTAACCATTCAGTTGTGCACTTGTGCGTAAAACGTTGTACATATACTCAGGCTAAAAGGAAGATTACGCCCTTGGTTCAATATGAACCGCAGGCGTAATCTTCTACTTTCAGCCCTCGATATGTAAATAACTATAAATAAACAAGCATTGATAATATCCCATTGAACACATGACATAAATATGACATCACACTAATGTCATATATATCTGATGTAGTTGTTACGTAAATTTGACATAAAACTGACACTCGTCATGACCATAACATGGTATCGTTCATATGATCCTTTCACGACATCATACTGATCTTAAATTTGACTTTGATATGAAGTCATAATTTGGACTTTATGGATGATGATTTAATATGATAAAAACTGATACTAAATAAATTTAAGTTAAAAATAATAAATAAACACTTATATATACAAACATGCAAAATGAAATACATATATGAAAAATCGAACTAAAAAGTATTTTCTTCCTTCATCGTGACGCCTCTCAGGAAAATAGCCGCAACTATTTGGATAAATGGTAGCACTGAAGGCTTGAGTTTTTGTGTTGTGTCGTAGTATTAAGTTAAGTAAAATTAATGTTTAGTGTCCTTGTTTTTTTGTTAAAAATTATAGATTAAACATGTTTATATATTCTTAACCCTGATGCGAGATGAGGATGAGAGGAAAAACCTCTGCGCTTCTTCCCCCATATACTGTTATCTATACTGTTACTGTATATACTGTTATCTGTTCTGTATGAAATGAATTGCGTTACCTTTGTTTTTGTGAACCGTTGTGGTTTTGTTTTGTGTTTGTTTTAATTCTTAAGGCAATCCCCTAAATCGAGATTTGTGGAGCTAAACTCCACCCAACTCTGACATTCCTGCATAGGATCTTGA
Organism: Diogma glabrata; assembly: GCA_963693315.1. Classification (NCBI taxonomy): domain Eukaryota; kingdom Metazoa; phylum Arthropoda; class Insecta; order Diptera; family Cylindrotomidae; genus Diogma; species Diogma glabrata. The sequence continues at coordinate 8,147 of CAVNZG010001754.1, forward strand.
TGAAACTTTGGCAAATGATCCAAGTTCACTTGAAAATGGAAGATCTGAATTAATTTCAAAATTGGACAAAATGGTAAAGGGTTCTAATAAATCATGGCTTATGATCTTATTGAAACTTGGTATATAAGGTTTTAGTACTGTTTTCAATATGTTGGCATACCAACTTCTGGTTTTCCACTGCCGGTTAAAAAGTTTTTTTCATATGTATCTCTACTGTAGCCTACAATTACAGATCGATTTGATGAAAGGTTTGTAAAAGCTTTCAAGTAACATGGGAAAATTTTCATCAGCTTTTGGGCTACATTGAATAAAGGGTTGAAGGGTCCACCATACAACAGGTGGTTTTTTATACCATGTTTTTAATGTTTGTTAGGAGCATACAACATTCGTTCGTGAATGAATTTTGATGACATTTTGGAAAAAGATGCAAATATGTAAGCGAGCAGTTGATTGGTTTTTGGGCGGTATTTAACTAAGTAGTGTGGGGTCTCTGGAGCATCAGTGTTTTGGAAAACTTCATAACAACTGTACCTGATAATCGAATTGGATGAGACTTGGTTCCTAAGCATTTAGTACGGTTCACAACAGTTCTGCATCCCAACTTCCTGTTTTTGCTTCCGGTAAAAATTTGTTTTGCGATTTTTGGATTTTTTTTCAGTGAATTTGTGCACACTATGGTATACAATAATAAAGTGATTATGATAAAACTTATGAAAAAGGTTTTAATTAGTGTGAGAAAAAAATGATCATCTTTTGGGACACATCGATCAAAGTGGCGGGGGCCACCATACAACAGCTGACTTTTCTAACATTGTTTTTAAAGTTTATTGGGATACAGGCTTCATTCAATTATTAATGTTGATGAAACTTTGGAAAAAGATGGAGATTTGAATGAAAAGGAACTCATTAGATTTTTGACCATTTTTTCATCAAATTGTCAGCAATTTCTCATTATGAAAATTAAAGATGAAATAAAAAAACAAGTTTGTTGAATCATTATGTACGCGAGTGACAAACTGAAAGTTGGCATGCAGACCTGTTGTGATTTAGACCTGAATGTTGTGTTGTAGACATGAACAAACATTAAACATAGTAAAAAAAACATCTGTTGTATGGTGGATCCCCTAAATCTTTGTCCAACGTACCCCAAAAACTCATAAATTGAAATCTTTTATCAATTTTTGTTGAAAATCGATCTGTAATTGTAGGCTACAGTAGGAATAAACATCTGAAAAAACTTTTGAACCGGAAGTGACAAACTGGAGTTTGGTATTTAGAAATAATGGAAACAGTACTAAAACCTTATATACTACGTTTCAATAGATCGAAAGCCGGAATTAGAAGTTATTGACGGTTTAAAATTAGAGGTGTTCGGGAGACCTTCTGCCAAACAAATTAATTTAGATCTTCCATTTTTAAGTGAACCTGAATCATTTCCAAAGTTTCATTCACCTGAAAAATCACCTATGCAGGAATGTAACGAACCCAACTACGCACGTACACCAAAATTTTGATTGGCTATATAGATAGACAATGGTCCAAAGCAAAAGAAAAAAAAATTTGGGGTATTTAAGATTTTGTTTCTCTATTACTTCACACAAATTCAAATTGTGGTAAAGTAAAAAATCATCTGTTGTATGGTGGACCCTAGAACCTTTTATCCAATGTACCCCAAAAAATATTCAAATCATTCTCATATTATTTGAAACCTTTTACCAACGATGAAAATCGATCTGTAATTGTAGGCTACAATAGGAATAGGGTAGCAAAATCTGAAATTCGACGTCCACGCCGTGCTGCCTGGGTAATGCCTACAGAATTAGGTTGGTGTATTGGAGACAAGCAGAGTAAAAACTGCTTAGTCAATGACGCTACATCACGGCGAATTGGCGCCTTACAACCAATGCGACTCAAGCGTCTGTTCTCCATGTCAGGGGCGGCTTGGAGCGGGCGTCTGTCTTGAATCAAGCGGTTCGCTATATAAACGTGTAAAAAGGTTGTTTCTGGTGACCTTAATATGCAGAACGGACCCATTGACGACAATTTGGGTTGGGCCTAAGGTTAACACCCTAACCCCGGAAAAAAACTTATATGTTAAATTTGGTTATCAGAAAAAGAATAACAGACCCGGACAAAAAACAGAATTTTACCTGGACGTGAAAAAGAACGTGTGCAGCCTGAGCGCCCCTGATGCTCTTATAAGTCTGGAAACAGAGGCTGAGAGGTATAGGATCCCATACAAGGTTGTACAACTGGTCCAGTAATGGTCCATTACTGGCAGCCAGTAATGCAGCAATGGGCGAGTACTGGCAACCACGACTGGGCCATTAACATAATTTTACTGGATGATAACTTCGGACAATAAATGGGTGCCATTCTTGGGCCAAATACTGGCAACCATGACTGGACCGTTAAAAAAAATATACATTATTATCATATGTAAATTTAAATAAATTAAATACAAACTAATTTAAAATAAAATAAAAAATGACGGAAAAAATTCAAAACTCCCCATACAACTGGTTCAGTTGCAAGAATGGCTGAGTAATGGCAAACACCGCCCTGACTCCGCCAGTACTCCACCATTAAAAAAAATATAAAATAATATTTTTTATGCATAAATTTAAATAAATTATTTACAAAATAATTAAAATAAAATACAAATGAAAATAAATTAAAACATATACCAACCTTTTCTTTATTACCATAGTCTTTCAACCGACAAGGCGATAACTAAACTATATGTGAAATTTTTCAAACTATGTATTTCTAAAAGGGATAATACTCTAGTGAAATTTAAAAAAAATGACATAGATCGGCAAGTTCATGGCTACAGTACTGGCCCAATAACAATAGCCAAGTAATATTTACCATTCATGGGCCAGTGCTTGGCCATTCAAAGGTAACAATATACTGGCTATTTTCTGTAAACCATAGATCGGCCGATGATTGGTTCTAGTATTGGCCCAGTAGCAATAGCCAAGTACTGTTAACCATTAATGGACCAGTGCTTGGCCGTATGTCAATGTCTGGTAAAACCTACTTGGGATGGATATTATTGCTCTACAAGAAATTAGACAGCCGATAATCGGAAAACAAGATTAGGATAGTCACTCTTTATACTGTAGTGGTCATCCTTCTCGAAGAGAATTCGGAATTGGCTTTCTTGTTGGTGCACGCATACAAAAAGCCGTGATGAAATTCATCCCGGTCAGTGAGAAGATCTGCTACCTACGTGTACGCGGTACATATAACAATATTTCTCTTATTGCCGTGCATGCACCTACTGAAGCTAAGACCGTCGACGAGAAGGATAATTTCTACACAGCACTGGAAGAGGTTATGAAACAAACACCAACACGCGACTTCATTATGGTTCTTGATGACTTTAATGGACAGGCTGGAAGAGATATCTCTTATGGAAATGTGGTGGGTCCCAACAGCCTGCATTTGAATTCGAATGATAATGGTGAGAGAATGACTGAGTTTGCATTATCAAATAATTTGAGAATTGCCAGTACGTTCTTTCTGCATCGATTGATTCATAAGCAGACTTGGGTCTCACCGAATGGAAACACTCGAAATCAAATTGATCACGTTCTAGTAACAGCACGTTTCTTTTCGAGCGTTCTGGATGTGCGATCCTTTAAAGGTGCATACATTGGAAGTGACCACTTCCTTGTATGTGCAACGATAAGGTTCCACTTCCCAAATCCAGGCATTCCAAAATTCAATCAACGGAAACGTTTTAACATCTGATCATTAAAAAATGCTGAAACAGAAGAGAGATATCAAATCCATATTGCCAAAACATTGGAAAAATCAGAAACCATTAATGGAGACGTCGATAAATCATGGTGTTTGCTCAAAGATGCTGTTTTAAGCGCTGCTGAGGGAATACTTGGACGACCGCAGAACCACTCCCAGAAGCCATGGATGGATCAAGCATGCCTTGACGCTATTCAATACAAAAGAGATTGCTATCTGAAGTGTCTACAAGGACGCAACACCAGGTCCACGAAGGAAACCTATAAACTGGCAAGACAAGCCGTTACAAAGCTATGTAGACGAACGAAGCGAGAATGGTGGAAGAGACAGTGTGAGGAGATTGAAAGCTTCAATAAGGAACATCAATTGCGTAACTTCTTTCAACAGGTTAAAACCTTAAAGAAGGGCCCTCAAACTAGATCGACTGCTATTCAAATCGAAGATGGGGAGCTACAAGTAGACCTTAAAAATATTTTAGATACTTGGGCCGCTTATTTTGAGAATCTTCTCAACTTAAGTGACCAGCAACAAGTCGGGCGACAAGCAAAGCTTATTCTTGCGTCAAAGGTATAAGTAGACGAACAAACCAAAGAGGAATTCGAAGCGGCGCTGTCAAAATTAAAACGCAATAAATCACCTGGTATCGACGATATAACATCCGAAATGATTGTACATGGTGGCGAAACTCTATCCTTAAGATTGTTTGAACTTGTTCAAATGATCTGGAGGACTGAAAATATACCACAGGACTGGAACACAGCTATGCTGATACCAATCCATAAAAAAGGTAATCGCCTACACTGTGCAAACTACAGAGGGATCGCTCTCCTTTGCACAGCATATAAGATTTTTTCCTACATTTTGCTATCCAAAATCAATCCTTTTGCTGAACAACTGTTTGGAGAATATCAGTGTGGTTTCCGGCAGGGCCGAGGTACTACCGATGCACTTTTCTCGATAAGGATGATTTTGGAAAAGTGTCGAGAGTTCAACATACCTGTGCACCAACTTTTCATTGATTTCAGGCAGGCCTACGACTCTCTCGAACGAGAGACTCTATGGTCTGCTCTGGTGTCAATGGGAATTCCTGGTAAACTGGTATCACTATGCAAAATGACAGTACAGAACTCTCAATGCTGTGTACGAGTAGAGAGCGAAATATCAAAGATTTTTAAAGTTGACTCCGATTTAAGACAAGGTGATGCTATCTCTCCTATACTTTTTAATTTAGCCTTGGAATATGTGTGCCGTCAAAAGAAACTACCGACTAACAACAATATCTTGTCAATAAACTCAGTACAGATGATTGCTTACGCTGACGATGTTGTCATCCTCGGCCGAAGTGAAGCTGTTATGAGTGAGACTTTCAAGTCGCTTGAGAGTGCTGCTAGGAAAATTGGTCTGCAAATTAACTACAATAAAACCAAACATATGAATGTTTCAAGAGAGGCTGAGAAGAAAGATTTGATGTGCGGCGATGAACGAATTGGGGGACTTGAATCCTTTTAATATTTGGGATCAATGCTTGACTCAAACAACAGTATACTTACAGATATAAAATCTCGAATTGCTGCAGGTAATCGAACTTTCTACTCAATCAAACCTCTCCTTGGATCACCATATGTATCAACTTACACCAAGTTCAAGTTATACAAGACATTGATTAGACCGGTTGTGATGTATGGGTCACAAACGTGGACCCTTACACAAAATGACGAATCACATTTATCTGTATTTGAGCGTAAGATCCTACGCTACATTTTTGGTCCACTTAAGACAGATGATGGAGAGTATAGAACCCGGTATAACTTTGAGATCAGAGACCTTCTTGAGGGTCCTGATATAATAGGTTGTATCCGTTCTAATAGGATTGCTTGGTTTGGGCATGTTCTACGAGCCGATTCACAGTCTGGAATGATTAGAAAAATGTACGTTACTACCCCAGGGAGTGGGCGACCGCAAGGTAGACCACGACTACAATGGGAGACTGACGTAATAAACGACCTTAAAAATATCGGCTGCCATGGTAATTATGTCGCTGTTGCGAATGACCGTGGTGAACATTCAAAGCTGATTAGCCTGGCAACGCTCCTACATGGAGCATAAACGCCTTAAAAAAAAAAAAAATATATAGGAATAAACGCCGGGAAAAAAAATTTTTTGCCGGCAGTGACAAGCCGGAAGATGGAATGCAGAACTGTTAAAAATAATACTTTTAGCATATATACAAAATTTAATCAAAATCAATTATCAGGAACGGATGTTATTGAAGTTTCAAATAAACAGGTGATTGGGAGGCCCTTACCACTTATCCATATATCGTCCACAAACTAATCAGTTCTTTGTTATTTAAGTCTCCATCTTTTTTCAAAGAGTCATTAAAATTGATTAATGAATGAAGTATGTATGCTCCCAACAAACTTCAAAAACAAAGTGAAAAAACTGAGCAGTTGTATGGTAGACCTCCTGCCACTCTGGTCAATGTGTCCCAATAGTTGATCATTATCTTCTAACACTAATCAAAACATTTTCTAAAAGTTCCGTCATAATCACTTCAAAATTGTAGGCTGTAGTATCAATTAAGATACTAAAAAAAATTCAAACAATTGAAAAAAAAATTTGACCGGAAGTGAAAAACCGGAATTTGGGATTCAGAACTGTTGTGAACCGTACTAAATGCTCGTGTACCAAGTTTCATCCAATAAGGTTATAAGTTACAGATGCTATTGAGCTTTAAAAAAATGGTGCTCGGAGGACCCCAGACCACTTTGTTAACTATCGCTCAAAAACCAATCGGCCTCTTGCTATACATATTTGCATCTTTTTCCAAACTGTCATCAAAATTCATTCACGAAAGAATGTTGTATGCTTTCTTCAAACATTGAAAACATAGTGACAAAATTAACAGGTGTTCGGCAGGCCCCCACTACTTATCCCAATATTGTAAAAAAAACTAATCAGCTCTTTGTCATTTAAGTCTCCATTTTTTTTTTCAAAGTAGACCCCCAGATCTGGACAAACAGGACCTCCTACCACTTAGTTTAAGATCGCTCAAACTAGTCAGCTGTTTGTCATACATATATTTGCATTCTTTTCCAAAGTGTCATCAAAATTCATTCATGAACCAATGTTGTATGATCCCAACAAACATTGAATGTATATAAATACACTGAACAAAAAAATTGCAAAAAAAAAGTTTACTGGAAATGAAAAACCGGAATTTCGGATGCAGAACTGTTGTGAAATGAACCCAAAAGCTGATGAAATTTTTTCTATGTTACTTGAAAGCTTTTACCAACGTTTCATGAACATCGATCTCTAATTGTAGACTACAGTATATACATGGAAAAAAACTTTTTAACCGGAAGTGGAAAGCCAGAAGTTGGTATGCAGAAATATTGAAAACAGTACTAAAACCTTATATACCAAGTTTCAATAAGATCATAAGCCATGATTTATTATAACCCTCCACCATTTTGTCCAATTTTGAAATTAATTCAGATCTTCCATTTTCAAGTTAACCTGGATCATTTGCCAAAGTTTCATCAAGATCCTATGCAGGAATATCAGAGTTGGGTGGAGTTCAGCTACACAAATCTCGATTTAGGGGATTGCCTTAAGAATTAAAACAAACACAAAACAAAACCACAACGGTTCACAAAAACAAAGGTAACGCAATTCATTTCATACAGAACAGATAACAGTATATACAGTAACAGTATAGATAAATATATATGGGGAAGAAGCGCAGAGGTTTTTCCTCTCATCCTCATCTCGCATCAGGGTTAAGAATATATAAACATGTTTAATCTTTAATTTTCAATCAAAAAACAAGGACACTAAACATTAATTTTACTTAACTTAATACTACGACACAACACAAAAACTCAAGCCTTCAGTGCTACCATTTATCCAAATAGTTGCGGCTATTTTTCTGAGAGGCGTCACGATGAGAAGAAAATACTTTTTAGTTCGATTTTTCGTATATGTATTTCATTTTGTATGTTTGTATATATAAGTGTTTATTTATTATTTTTAACTTAAATTCAACAGCCAATAATAATATATTTACAATCAAACTTTTCAAACCAGTTTTATGTGCGATATAAAATACGTATTGTTTAAATTTTTTGAAACAGCCCTTCAAAATTTGGTATTTTATGTTTGATAATAGAGTTTTTTGGTTTAAATCCTATTGTATGATTAATAAAGCAGGCTACAGACCTTCAATCAATTCGAAAACGAAAATAAACGAAATAAAATTTAGTGTAAAAATCCCCTAAATTTTATTTCGTTTATTTTCGTTTTGAATTGATTGACAAATTGATTGAAGGTCGGTAGCCTGTTTAATGCAAGTGAATTGAAGTTTTCATTTGTATCACATATATCATTCATATTTCATATAACTGAATATGTAAAATAATTTAATTGTTTTGCAATAATCCGTCTATATTCCAACAAAACATTTATAGAGTTTTATACTTAAACGTCAAATCGTCTTATTAGAACCCATACAAGGTTGTAAAACTGGTCCAGTAATGGTCCATTACTGGCAGCCAGTAATGCAGCAATGGGCGAGTACTGGCAACCACGACTGGGCCATTAACATAATTTTACTGGATGATAACTTCGGACAATAAATGGTTGCCATTCTTGGACCAGAGAAAAACAACAGCAATGGCCCATACAAGGTTGTACAGTTGGCCTAGTAACGGGCCAATAATGATGACCAGCATTGTAGTAATGACCAAATACTGGCCTAGGCCGTTAAAAAATATATACATTATTATCATATGTAAATTTGAATAAATTAAATACAAACTAATTTAAAATAAAATAAAAATGACGGAAAAAATTCAAAACTCCCCATACAACTGGTTCAGTTGCAAGAATGACTGAGTAATGGCAATTATGACTCCGCCAGTACTCCGCCATTAAAAAAAAATATAAAATAATATTTTTTATACATAAATTTAAATGAATTATTTACCAAATAATTAAAATAAAATAGAAATGAAAATAAATTACAACACATACCAACCTTTTCTATATTATCATAGTCTTTCAACCGACAAGGCGATAACTAAACTATATGTGAAATTTTTCAAACTATGTATTTCTAAAAGGGATAATACTCTAGTGAAATTTAAAAAAAATGACATATATCGGCAAATTCATGGCTACAGTACTGGCCCAATAACAATAGCCAAGTAACATTTACCATCCATGGGCCAGTGCTTGGCCATTCAAAGATAACATCATACTGGCTATTTTCTGTAAACCATAGATCGGCCGATGAATGGTTCTAGTATTGGCCCAATAACAATAGCCAAGTACTGTTAACCATTCATGGGCCAGTGCTTGGCCGTATGTCAATGTCTGGCAAAACCTACTTGGAAAATGTTTAATTATGTATTAAAATTTATTCCAATAATATGATAATAATAAAATAATTTAACTATAGTAAAAATAACTTAACTACAACACCTTTACTTTACCGTTATAATTGCAAGAGAATCAATTATTTTGAATTCTAGAAGATCGTTATTTACCAACATTTACACGAACAGCCTTTATAATAATTTGAAGGAGGCAATACATTTTTAATAATATGCGTTTGATAAGAATTTTTTATTTACTCTTAATTTAAATGTAATAAAAAGTTGGTGTTTTTGAAAATTAAAATTCTTTGTGATAAGTAAAGTGACAATAAATAAAAAGTGTTTTGTGTGTATCAGGTGAGTGTTTTATTTTATTTTTATAAAAAATATATAATTTCACGATTGGTTTTGAAGTAAATAATGACCAATATTTGGGGTCATGTCATATAAAAAAAATCGTAACTTTCTATGAAAATGTCACTTTTCAAAGGGCTGTATCTTGAAGCCCGAGAACATTTTGGGGGTAATGCTTGAACATTTTTATCTTGTTTAAGCATAAACTCCCCAAAAAAAATGTCAGAATGAGGGGCCCCGGATTGTGGAGTGGTACCGCTAAAAGACATGAAAAAGAATGCAGCTCTCATATGACTGCAACTATTGCTTTAAAGATATTCGGTAAAACACGAATAGAAAATGTTTTAGATTCGTCACGAGCAATGTCTATAAGAGCATACAACGAAAAAGTAAGGCAAAACAGAGGCATATTTAAATGTTTGATAGATGTCACATGCTTTCTTGCGGCCCAAGAGCTACCATTCAGAGGAGATGACGAATCACCAGATTCCTGTAATAGAGGCAATTATATTGAGTTGCTTAAACTTTATCTTGTTATAACCCCGTACTCAAAAATCATTTAGATAATTCCAAGGTATTTTCTGGTTTATCCAGTGAAATACAAAATGATATAATTTCTTCTATTGCCTTTGTATTGTCAGAAGAAATTCATAATGAAGTTAACAATAGCGATTACATTGGACTATTGTTAGATGAAACAACTGATGTGTCAAATAAATCTCAACTGTCAATTATGGTTCGATACGTCAAAAAAGGTTGTAACGTTGTTGAAAGGTTTCTTGGATTTGCTGATGTTTCACTTGGTAGAACAGCTCGGGAATTGTTTGAGTTTATTGTACCCTTTCTGAAAAAACAAAATATGTTTGACAAATTGGTTTGTCAAAGCTATGATGGTGCTGCCGTTATGTCTGGTAATTCAAATGGGTTACAGATTAAAATTAAAGAATTAATGCCTAATGCGCACTATATTCATTGTTTTGCTCATAAGCTGAATCTTGTTTTATCGCAATCGTGCTCCAAAATCAAAGTATGTGCCGGATTTTTCAAAAGTATGAGTTGTTTTGTGAGTTTTTTTAGTCACTCAACTAAGAGGTTAGCTGCATTTAATGAATTTGTTAAGAAAAAAGTTCCAACTAGTGCTCCAACTCGATGGGAATATAATGGACGTGTTGTTCAAACATTATTTGAAATAAAGCCCCATTTATTAACATTTTTTGAGAATATAATAGAAAATGAAATAGACTGGGACAATGAAGCAGTATTGCAATCAAAAGGCTTATTGCATATCTTAAATGACAAAAAATTCATTATTTTGCTTCACTTTTTTAATAAATTCTTTCCACATTCGGATACTTTGTTTAAAATATTACAAACTAAATCCAACGATATGCAATTTTGTATACAGCAAATCAATAGCTTCAAAAATACTATTAGTCGCATAACAGAGAATTTCGGAGATTTTTGGGAAGGTGTTGATCAATTGGAGAATTTAGACCTTTTAGAAACACGTCGATCAGATGCGAATCTATCTACAAAAGCTGAATTTGAAAATCTATTGAAAACAGTTATAACCCTCATTATTATAGAACTAGATAATAGATTCGACTCCTTACCATATTTTGAGTTTCTGAAGCTAGCCGATCTTACACAATATAAAAATTTCGATAAAAAATTTCCAGAGAGCTTAATATTAAATTTACAAAATGCTTATCCTGGTTTTTTGATATTCCTGCCTTAAAAACAGAATTAAAAGTAGTTTTCAATGATGATAATTTTACAGCTAAAAAAAATATTCAAGAAGTTTTACACTTTTTAGTTGAAACTGAGTTGGATAATTGTTTCTCCGAATATTTTAAATTTATTAAATTGGTGTTAACATTTCCTGTAACTACAGCCTCTGTTGAGCGATCATTTTCTTGCTTAAAAAGAATTAAAACGTATTTAAGAAATAAATGTGGACAATCGAGACTATCAAATTTAGCCCTAGTATCTATTGAAAAAAATTTATTAAATAATTTGAAAAGTGGTGATGATTTTTACGACAAAGTCATTAACAATTTTAGTTCCCAACAACGAAGAATTGAACTTTTATATAAAACTTAGAAATTTATTTTTTATGCAAATAATAAACTGAAATATTTTTTTTATTTGATTTATTTTATTTTGTATTGAAACAAAGATTTTTAATTATTAAATAACGAATTTAAGAATTAATAAAAAAAACGAATTTATTTTTTGAATTATGGATTAATTTATTTATTTAATTACGGAATTAAATTTACGAATTTTAAAAAATTTTAATTTTTAATTTTACTTTTATTTATATATGATTTGAGACAACTTAACACAGATGTAGCATTAGATTTACCGACTAGATTAATAATATTTTAATAAATAAATAACAAATATTTGTAGTATTCGTGTTAAATAAATATTTAGTTATATTCACAAATTTTGCATATATTTGTTCGTTTCTTATATGGATTGCGCCACTCATCTATTTTTGGAAAATATGAGGACGGAAAATTATTTATTTATCAAAAATATTAACCTCTGTTCAGCTGGCCCCCCCACCACGCAAAAATAAAAACAAAATTAGCTCAGAATTAGGAGCTATTTAGGAGCTTTCAGAAAACGCAAGAATAAAATTTTGAGCTCAACCCCCTAAGCAGAAATCTTCACTTGAAAGTGGGGGGGCTGAGTGAACGTTCACTCAGCCCCCCCACACCTCAAAAATAATCCTAGAGGATCGTAAATAGGCTCAGAATTAGGAGCTATTTAGGAGCTCTTAAGGCTGTATACTTTTGATTTTAGAGCTCCACCCCTAATTCTTAAAACAACCCCAAAACAGGTTTGGCCCCCCCACCATGCAAAAATCAAAAAAATTATATCTCAGAATTAGGAGCTATTTAGGAGCTTTCAAAAAACGCAAGAATAAAATTTTGAGCTCAACCCCCTAAGCAGAAATCTTCATTTGAAAATGGGGGGGCTGAGTGAACGTTCACTCAGCCCCCCCACACCTTAAAAATAGCCGTAGGGGATCGTAAATAGGCTCAGAATTAGGAGCTATTTAGGAGCTCTTAAGGCTGTATACTTTTGATTTTAGAGCTCCACCCCTATTCTTAAAACTACCCCAAAACTAGTTTGAAATCGGAGATGACACATAAAAATAACATTAAATTAAAAATTTCTTTACTACATGTAATTCTTGAATTAAAAAAAACGTAAAAACAAGCAACTGTTTATTTAACAGTTGCAACCCTTTAGAAGAAAAACCACCCCTTGGGTCAAAAACGCATAAGGGAAGTATGTTAAACATACTCGACACAAAAATATTTAAGGGTGCGGATAAAGTTGCGATTTAGGAGCTTACTGAACATGTCATTTTTCATTTCTGATTTCTACCCTTCAGAAAAGGCACCCCTTGTATCATACACGCGTAAGGGAACTATGTTAAAGCATAGAGATACGGATCTTTTTATGTAGGTAAATGATTTTTCGATTTAGGAGCTTACTAAATATGTCACTCTATATTTCTGATTACAACCCTTTAAAAAAAGCCACCCCTTGTACCATACATGCATAAGGGAACTATGTTAAAGCATAGAGATACTGATCGTGTTAAGTAGGTAAATCATTTTTTGATTTAGGAGTTCACTATATATGTAACTCTATATTTCTGATTGCAACCCTTTAGGAAAAGCCACCCCTTGTACCATACACGCATAAGGATGCTATGTTAAAGCATAGAGATTCGGATAGTTTTATTTAGGAAAATAATTTTTTGATTTAGGACCTTACTAAATATGTCATTCTATATTTATGATTGCAACCCTTTATAAAAACCCAACCTTTGTACCATACACGCATAAGGGAACTATGTTAAAGCATAGAGATACTGATCGTGTTATGAAGGTTAATCATTTTTTGATTTAGGACCTTACTAAATAAATCACTTTATATTTATGATTGCAACCCTTCAAAAAAGCCACCCCTTGTACCATACACGCGTAAGCGAACTGTGTTGAAGTGTAGAGGTACGCATCGTTTTATGTAGGCAAATGATTTTTCGATTTAGGAGCTTAATGAATATGTCACTCTATATTTCTGATTGCAACCCTTTAGAAAGTGCCACCCCTCTTATCATATACGCGTAAGAGAACTATTTTGTGGCATAGAGGTACGGATCGTTTTATGTAGGTAAATGATTTTTCGATTTAGGAGCCTCCTAAATAAGTTTATTTACGTTTCTGATTGCGACCTATTAGAAAAAGCCACCCCCTTGTACTACACTCATAAGGAAACAATGTTAAAGAGGTTAATCATTTTTTGATTTAGGAGCTTACTAAATATGTCACTCTATATTTCTGATTGCAACCCTTTAAAAAAAGCCACCCCTTGTACCATACACGCGGTAGAGAACTATGTTGAAGCGTAGAGGTACAAATCGTTTTATGTATGTAAATGATTTTTCGATTTAGGAGCTTACTAAATATGTCGCTCTATATTTCTGGTTTGCAACCGTTTAGAAAAAGCCACCTCTTGTACCATACACGCATACGAGAACTATGTTAAAGCATAGAGATATGGATCGTTTTATGTAGGTTAATCATTTTTCGATTTAGGAGCTTACTGAATCTGTCACTCTTTATTTCTGGTTTGCAACGCTTTAGAAAAAGTGCCACCCCTTGTACCATACACGCATAAGGACGCTATGTTAGAGCATAGAGATACTAATCGTTTAATGAAGGTAAGTGATTTTTCGATTTAGGAGCTAACTAAATATGTCAATCTTTATTTCTGATTGCAACACTTTAGAAAAAGTCACTTCTTGTATACGATACACGCATAAAGAAGATATGTTAGAACATAGAGACAATGATCGTTTCATGTGGGTAAGTGATTTTTCGATTAAGGAGCTTACTAAACATGTCAATCTATATTTCTGATTGCAACCCTTTAGAAAAAAACACCTCTTGTACCATTCCCGCATAAGGGAGCTATTTTAAAGCATAGCGATACGCATCGCTTTACGTAGGTAAATCATTTTTTGATTTAGGAGCTTACTAAATATGTAACTCTATATTTTTGATTGCAACCCTTTAGAAAAAGCCATCACTTGTACCATACACGCATAAGGATGCTATGTTAAAGCATAGAGATACTGATCGTGTTATGTAGGTAAATCATTTTTTGATTTAGGAGCTTACTAAATATGTAACTCTATTATAGGCGAAGCGCGAGTTTTTAAGAATGGGATGCTGCGTTCTAAATAATATTCCACAATAACTACTATTAAAACTCAAAAATAGCCTTTTTTAAGAAACATAGTACGTTTTGCTACAAGATATGGAAACGCTGCTTTTTTGTGAATGATATTTATTATAAATTATTTAATTGAAAATCGACGACATACCATTTAAAATTCATATTCTATTTTTCATGGTTACTTTGTCTTAAAAACTATTTGATGAAGATACCTTAGCAACTACAATTTGTTATCTAGCGAATATGATTTTATACACTAGAGGAAAAATCGATTTTCAAAGGAGATTAAATCTGCATGAAAATAGAATTCATTTGCTATTGTAGAAAAATATATTTTTTAACGACTGTAATAGAAAATAATGTTTTCTATCTATCAGTTTAAAACAGAAAGTTGGCTTTTGCTGTTTAGTGTGCATTTTTTAATTTTTTCTGCTCATGGACGGAAAGTAAAAACATAAGTAAAACCAAAGACATAATGGACAAAGACATAATATTAAAATTGATTGATTTCTTCTCCCCAAAACACTTATGATTTTTTGGCTCTATAACCCGAGGGCTTCTTTTTTAAAAAAGGCAAAAATCTTTTATATTTACTAATATCCAAATTTTCTTTAACGATGAATGTTGATTTTAACATTGAATAATTTGACCACATTGTTGAAGACTTTTTTGTCTGCGATAGTTCACCAAAATATACCAAAAACACATCTTCAGAATAAAAATTTCCTGTTTTTTTATTCTTACACCAATTGATAAATAACAGGTAAGCTTTTTCATACCGGACTTTAGATTTTTCAGGCAACAGATCTAAAGTTAAATTGTGGGCTGCTTCTTTTATTTGAGGTGAAGTGCTAATTATATCACTTTCATCACTACTGCTCATTTTAAATTATTTTTATTTAAAAATAGATATAAACAAACTCTGTATAAATTTTATATTTATTAATTTAAAATTTTAATTTGACGTCCGATACGTTTTTTAAACAACAAATAAATGCCTCCTTGGCAACTTCGATCGCATTTGTCGGCAGTCGTTAAAAAAATAGTATGTATACTTTGAGCAGAAAGTAACATTGCTGCTCTGACATGATTGCTGGTTTCGGCTACGCCTCAACCAGCAATTTTCATGCACGAGCAGCAATGTCGTACTTTCTGCTCTTAATATACAATGTACTATTTTTGCATATTTTTCTATTACTTTTAACTAAAGACGCTTACCATTGAAGATCAAACTTGTTTCACTTTAATCTACTCTCCCTCTAGAAAGTTGTGTAATTGAAAAGCATTTCATTTTACTAATTTATTTAGATCGGCGGCTACAAACATGTTTTTGTATTTTTTATAATAAAATGGACTAGTCAGATCAAAATAATAATGGACTAGTCAGATCAATCATAAGCTCAAAATAATTATTTTAAAATAAGAATAAAATTGTGTATTTATATTTGAAATATTTTTAAAGTTTATGCCTTCCATTTGTGATCTACTCAAAACTTTTAAGTTATTTTGTTCTAAAGGAACAGTTTTTATTTAATATCCGAAGCAGTTGTTTGCTATGAAATTATCAATGCACAAAACGGCAAGGAAAATAAATAAATTTTGCGGAAAAAACATGATCCTCTGGTTTTAAACGCAAAATTCAATCCATTTTAAAAATTGCATTTATTTATATGTACTAATATTGGAACATAAATATGGTTGTTACAAAGCAGCTCATCTCATCAGATACATGAAAAAATTTCTTTGCTTAATATATCAAAGTATGGACTATGGTTTTATATTATTGAAATTCACCAAGGGAAAAAATTATTGTATTTGTTGATTGGTCCTAGCCTAACAAACAATCGAGAAATAGAACCACGAAAATGGTTCAAAAGAAGACAAATACCTCCATAATTTAGAAATCAGTAGGTCTTCTATTTTCTTATTGAAAAATATGTTGATATATTAAAACAAAACTGGTTTGGAAACTGTTCTGCAATAATTTTTAATTAATAATGCACCATAATTATTTATTCAAACATTTGTAATTCAAACAATAAATCCAAATTCTTAATAAAAATCAATACATACTTTGATGTAAAGTAGTAAAACTTAGCTAAAACAATTACACAAGTACATATAAGCTAAAACAAAACAGATTTACCATAGCACTACTATGATAGTATATGATATGCTATAAGCCAGCGGTTCTTAAACTTTTCTGTATTGCGACCCCAAATTTTGAATGCCGTATTTTGGCGACCCACAACCTTTTTTTTTTTACGTTATTCGTTAAATCGTTATTCAAAATAAAACGTTTAAACAACAAATACTATTTTATTTCCAGCGGATATAAAAATGCCAAAAAAGTGCCGTGGAAAAAGGCAAATAAATTTGAACTAACATTTCAGACGAACATGGATACTCTCTTTTAATTGACAACTAAAAATTTTCAGGTGATTCCTCTTCTGAAGGCACTATTCTCTGAATAGTGCCTTCAAACTACAATCGCAGGATAGTTCAGCAAATTCTTGTGCTTTTATGTCCAGATGTTGTATATCTTTAAGTTTTATATTAAAAGGCTGAATTATCATCCAATGGTGTTGTGAAACATTGAATTCAGAAGAAAAGTATTTTTCAAACTCAGTTTCAAGGGCTGAAAGATGAGATACAATTAGATTTTTTATATCGGATATATTCAATTCATTTTCATCAATAAAATCCATTGTTTACAGAAACATGTCAAGCTGGTTTTTTTCTAAATTTAGTTTCCACACATTAAGCTTCTGAATGAGTCCCTTAATTTTATCGTGCAAATTGATAATATTTGTATGTTTGCTTTGCATAGATATATTCAACTCGTTAAGTTTGTCGAAAATATCAATCAAATAACATAATAATTTTAACATAAAGCTTTTGTCACAAAAAAGATCTGCCATAGTTGAATTCATTCCCATCAAAAATAATCTTATTTAGTCTTTTAACACCAAAACTCTTCAAATTTTTGCCTCTTGATAGCCATCTAACTTCAGCGTGCATAAGGAGATTTTTATAATCTGATCCCATATCCTTGCAGAGTTGAGAAAAAACGACTATTAAGTGCGCGGCATTTTATAAAGTTAATAACACTTACAACTTCTTTTAAAACATGATATAAATCAGGAGAAAGTTTTTTACTCACTAATGCCTCACGATGAATCATACAATGGGTAACTGTTATTTTTGAACCACCTAGCAGTTGCTTAATTCGTCCAAAAAGCCCATTTAGTTTACCTGTTATTGCAGCGGCACCATCACTACAGATGCCCACGCAGTGCCCCCATAACAGCTCATATAATAAATTTTTAACATTAATGTCAAAATGATTGATTTATGGATTCAATAAATTATAGATGTCATTAGAAAACGTATATCGACCGTCATCTATGTGTAAATTACACAAGATTGCTTAATGGAACACCACACAGTTGTATATAAATGGATTATAAGTGGATTGTGAAATGTCACCAAAAGACTAGAAAAACTTTAGAAAATTTGAAATTTGATCCAATTCAAAAACCTTGTATACTTTGTCAATTTAAGTCTTATAACATAGGTATATAGATAGAAATTTTAGCGTAGTTGTTTTAAATTGGAAATTTCTCGCGACCCCATGAAAAAGTCTGACGACCCCATTTGGGGTCGCGACCCCTAGTTTAAGAAACGCTGCTATAAGCAACACAGCATCTACTGCTATGGTTTTTGTTTGATTTTGTTCGTTTTTTCTTTTCCTATTTGTGTTTCTTCTTTTTTTTTTTCGTACAAATATTATACTTCCGTACGCTGCAAGTTGGACAGCTTCTTATATATTATTTGGACGAAATAAATAAATATTTTGATTGCGTTGAAGTTTTTTTTATAAATATTGGGAATTAATATAATTAAATAATAATAATAATAAATATTTATATGGAAATATTTGTATAATTTTACAGAAACTTTGAAGATTTATTTTAAATAAATACTAAAGTATTGAAAATTTATTGAATGATGGCTGATAAAATCTTTATTAAAAAACAATCGTTAATTTGAAAAAGAGCGGCCTGTTTCAAAGGGAAGCAGTGCTTCCCTAGCATCCAAAGACGCTTCGCCTATGAACTCTATATTTCTGATTGCAACCCTTTAGAAAAAGCCACCCCTTGTATCATATCCGCGTAAGAGAACTATTTAAGAGCATAAAGCTACGGAAGTTTAGGAAGCTCCTAAATCGAAAAATCAGTCACCTACATAAAACTATGCGTATCTCTATGGTTTTACATAGTTCCCTTATACGTGTTTAGTACAAGAGGGGGCTTTTTCTAAAGCATTGCAATCAGAAATATAGAGTGACATATTTAGTAAGCTCCTTAATCGAAAAATCATTTACTTATATAAAACGATCCGCATCTCTACGCTTTAACAAAGTTCCCTTACGCGTGTATGGTATATGGGGTAGCTTTTTCTAAAGGGTTGCAATCAAAAATATAGAGTGACATATTTAGTAAGCTCCTAATAAAAAATTATTTTCCTAAATAAAACGATCCGTATCTCTATGCTTTAACATAGCTTCCTCATGCGTTTATGGTACAAGGTGTGGCTTTTTCTAAAGGGTTGCAGCATTCAGAAACCTCTGTTCAGCTGACCCCCCAACCACGCAAAAATAAAAAAAATTAGCTCAGAATTATGAGATATAAATGAGCATTCAAAAAACGTAAGAATAAAATTTTGAGCTCAACCACCTAAGCAAAAATCTTCATATGAAAATGGGGGGCTGGGTGAACGTTCACTCAGCCCCCCCACACCTTAAAAATAGCCCTAGAGGATCGTTAGTAGGCTCAGAGTCAGGAGCTATTTAGGAACTCTTAAGGCTGTATACTTTTGATTTTAGAGCTCCAACCATATTCCTAAAACCACCCCAAAACTAGTTTGCAAAGGGAGACGACATATAAAAAATAACATTAAATTAAAAATTTCTTCACTACATGTAATTCTTGAATTAAAAAAAACTTAAAAACAAGCAACTGTTTATTTCTCAGTTGCAACCCTTTAGAAAAAAAACCACCCCTTGGGTCAAAAACGCTTAAGGGAACTATGTTAAACATACTCGACACAAAAATATTTAAGGGTGCGGATAAAGTTCCGATTTAGGAGCCTACTAAATGTGTCATTCTATATTTCTGATTTTCTACCCTTCAGGAAGTGCCACCCCTTGTATCATACACGCATAAGGGAAATATGTTAAAGCATAGAGATACGGATCTTTTTATGTAGGAAAATAATTTTTTGAATTAGGAGCTTACTAAATATGTCAATCTATATTTCTGATTACAACCCTTTTGAAAAAGCCGCCCCTTTGTACCATGCACACATAAGGAAGCTATGTTAGAGCATAGAGATACGGATCGCTTTATTTAGAAAAATAATTGTTTGATTTAGGAGCTTATTAAATATGTCACTCTATATTTCTGATTGCCACCCTTCCGAAAGTGCCACCCCATATACCATACACGCGTAAGGGAACTATGTTAAAGCATAGAGATTCGGATCGTTTTATATAGGCAAGTGATTTTTCGATTTAGGAGCTTACTAAATATGTCACTCTATATTTCTGATTGCAACCCGTTTGAAATAACCACCTCTTGCACCATACACTCATAAGAGAACTATTTTAAAGCATAGAGGTACGTTTCGTTTTATGTAGGTAAATGATTTTTCAATTAAGGAGCTTTCTAAATAAGTTTTTTCTACGTTTCTGATTGCAACCCTTTAGAAAAAGCCGCCCTAAGGGAACTATGTTAAAGCATAGAGATACTGATTGTGTTATATTTGAAAATCGATTTTTGATTTTGAAGCTTACTAAATATGTCACTCTTTATTTCTGATTGCAAACCTTTCCAAAAAGCCACCCCTTGTATGATACACGCATAAGGATGCTGTGTTAAAGCATAGAGATACTGATCGTTACATGTAGGTAGGTAATTTTTCGATTTACGAGCTTACTAAATATATCACTCTATATTTCTGATTGCAGCCCTTTAGAAAAAGCCATCCCTTGTACCATACACGCATATGGGAACTATGTTAAAGCGTAGAGATGCGGATCGTGCTATGTAGGTAACTGATTTTACGATATAGGAGCTAATATGTCATTCTAAATTTCTGATTGCAACCCATTAGAATGTGCCACCCCTCTTATCATATACGCGTAAGAGAACTATTTTGTAGCATAGAGGTGTGGATCGTTTTATGTAGGTAAATGATTTGTCGATTTAGGAGCTTACTAAATAAGTTTTTCTACGTTCCTGATTGCGACCCTTCAGAAAAAGCCACCCCCTTGTACGATACACGCATAAGGGAACTATGTTAAAGCATAGAGATACAGATTGTGTTATCTAGGTAAATCATTTTTTCATCTAGGAGCTTACTAAATATGTCACTTCAAATTGCAACCCTTTAGAAAAAGTCACCCCTTGTACCATACACGCATATGGGAACTATCTTAAAGCATAGAGATACGGATCGTTTTATGTACGTAAATGATTGTTCGATTTAAGAGCTTAGTAAATATGTCACTCTTTATTTCTCGTTTACAACCCTTTAGAAAAAGTGCCCCCCCTTGTGCCATACACGCATAAAGAAGCTATGTTAAAATATAGAGATACTGATCGTTTCATGTAGGTAAGTGATTTTTCGATTTAGGAGCTTACTAAATATGGCAATCTATATTTCTGATTGCAACCCTTTAGAAAAAGCCACTCCTTGTACCATACACGTATAGGGGAGCTATGTTAAAGCATAGAGATACGGATCGTTTTGTTTAGGAAAATAATTTTTTGATTTAGGAGCTTAGTAAATATGTCACTCTTTATTTCTGGCTTGCAACCCTTCAGAAAAAGTGACATCCCTTGTCCCATACACGCATAAGGAAACTATATTAGAGCATAGAGAAAATGATCGTGTTATGTAGGTAACTGATTTTACGATATAGGAGCCTACTAAATATGTCATTCTACGTTTCTGATTTCAACCCTTTAGAAAGTGCCACGTCTCTTATCATATACGCGTAAGAGAACTATTTTGTAACATTGAGGTACGGATCGTTTTATGTAAATAAATGATTTTTCGATTTATGAGATTTCTAAATAAGTCTTTCTACGTTTCTGATTGCGACCCTTTAGAAAAAGCCACCCTTTGTACTATACACGCATAAGGAAGCTATGTTGAAGCATATAGATTCGGATCGTTTTATATAGGTCAGTCATTTTTTGATTTAGGAGCTTACTAAATATGTCGCTCTATATTTCTGGTTGCAACCCTTTAGACAAAATCACTCCTTGTACATTACACGCGTAAGAGAATTATTTTAGAGCATAGAGGTACGGATCGTTTTATGTAGGTAAATGATTTTTCGATTTAGGAGCATAGTAAATATGTCACTCTTTATTTCTGGTTTGCAACCGTTTAGAAAAAGTGCCCCCCTTGTACCATACACGCATAAGGAAGCTATGTTAAAACATAGAGATACTGATCGTTTCATGTAGGTAAGTGATTTTTCGATTTAGGAGCTTACTAAATATGTCAGTCTATATTTCTGATTTTCTACCCTTTAGAAAAGCCATCCCTTGTACCATACACGCATAAGGGAGCTATGTTAAAGCGTAGAGATACGGATCGTTTTATTTAGGAAAATAATTTTTTGATTTAGGAGCTTAGTAAATATGTCACTCTTTATTTCTGGTTTGCAACCCTTTGGAAAAAGTGCCACCCCTTGTACCATACACGCATAAGGAAGCTATGTTAAAGCATAGAGATACTGATCGTGTTATGTAGGTAACTGATTTTACGATATATGAGCTTACTAAATTTGTCATTCTGCATATCTGATTGCAACCTTTTAGAAAGTGCCACGCCTCTTATTATATACGCGTAAGAGAATATTTTGTAGCATAAAGGTATGGATCGTTTTATGTAGGTAAATGATTTTTCGATTTAGGAGCTTACTAAATAATACACTCTATATTTCTGGTTTGCAACCCTTTAAAAAATGGGAACATATGGGAACTATGTAAAATCATAGAGATACGGATTGTTTTATGTAGGTAAATGGTTTTTTTCGATTTAGGAGCTTACTAAATATGTTACTCTTTATTTCTGGTTTGCAACCTTTTAACCCCCCCCCCCATGCACGCATAAGTAGCTATGTTAAAGCATAGAGATACTGATCGTTTCATGTAGGAAAGTGATTTTTCGATTTAGGAGCTTACTAAATATATCAATCTGTATATCTGATTGCATCCCTTTAAAAAAAGCCACCCCTTCTACCATACACGTATAAGGGAACTATGTTAAAGCATAGAGATACTGATCGTTTTATGTAGGTAAATTATATTACGATATAGGAGCTTCCTAAATATGTCATTCTACATTTCTGATTGCAACCCTTTAGAAAGTGCCACTCCTTGTATCATATACGCATAAGGGAACTATGTTAAAGCATAGAGGTACGGATCTTACTAAATATGTCAGTCTATATATCTGATTTGCAACCTTTAGAAAGTCCCACCCTGTGGATTATACACGCTTAGGGGTACTTACTAAAACATGTCACTTTATAATTCTGATTTGCAAAACGTTAGTGACTCCTTTTGTATCATATATGCATTTTAAGATTTAGGAGCTTACTGAATATGTCACTCTTAATGTATGAGTTGCATTCCTTTAGTTTTATTTGAACCCATAGTGGTCACACTGGGTCCAGATGACATCAGGTAATTTTTGAGTCATGGTAGCTTCAAAAATGTTTTTAGAAATGGATTCTGTGCAACCTTTTGAAACAGTTTGAAGATACTACAACTACTACCACCCGGGTAGGAGCTTCAAATTTAAAACAACGAACCAATTTTGGACCCGTATTGGTGAGCCAAGCCTTGACTAGTTAACTTTGGTTTCAGTCTGAGCGAGTGTTAAATGCCTAGACTAAACCAAGATTCAGTTTATTATACTACGCGTTATCTACCATTCTAATGTATTGTAAAAATGTGCAAGCCTTGGTCCAAGCCTTGGGCCGTTTGAAAATGTAAAAATATATAAGTGATATAGGTGATAATATGATAAAAAATGATATAATATATATTAATAAATTGAAATGATAGAAATATAATTAATGTAATTTGTAAGAGAATTAAAAAAAATGTATTTGTTTAAATATAAAATATGTTTTATTTTCCAAAACCTTTTTTAATAGTACTCAGGAGCACTCCAACACATAAATGTTTAGCATAGTCTTTTTATAAACAGCATGTTATTAAAATAAACCATTGTCTATTAAATTTACCATTTTTTTGATTTGAAAACAAAGCTACGTTTATTAAATCAACAATCAAGCTACGTTTAATAAATCTACAAATTTGTAGAAAAACTTATTTAGTAAGCTCCTAAATTGAAAAATCATTTACCTACATAAAACGAAACGTACCTCTATGCTTTAAAATAGTTCTCTTATGAGTGTATGGTGCAAGGGGTGGTTATTTCAAACGGGTTGCAATCAGAAATATAGAGCGACATATTTGGTAAGCTCTAAAATCGAAAAATCACTTGCCTATATAAAACGATCCGAATCTCTATGGTTTAACATAGTTCCCTTACGCGTGTATGGTATAAGGGGTGGCACTTTCGGAAGGGTGGTAATCAGAAATATAGAGTGACATATTTAGTAAGCTCCTAAATCAAAAAATTCTTTTTCTAAATAAAGCGATCCGTATCTCTATGCTTTAACATAGTTCCCTTATGCGTGTATGATACAAGGGGTGGCACTTTCTGAAGGGTAGAAAATCAGAAATATAAAATGACACATTTAGTAGGCTCCTACATCGGAACTTTATCCGCACCCTTAAATATTTTTGTGTCGAGTATGTTTAACATAGTTCCCTTAAGCGTTTTTGAACCAAGGGGTGGTTTTTTTTCTAAAAGGTTGCAACTGAGAAATAAACAGTTGCTTGTTTTTAAGTTTTTTTTAATTCAAGAATTACATGTAGTAAAGAAATTTTTAATTTAATGTTATTTTTTATATGTCGTCTCCCTTTGCAAACTAGTTTTGGGGTGGTTTTAGGAATATGGTTGGAGCTCTAAAATCAAAAGTATACAGCCTTAAGAGTTCCTAAATAGCTCCTGACTCTGAGCCTACTAACGATCCTCTAGAGCTATTTTTAAGGTGTGGGGGGGCTGAGTGAACGTTCACCCAGCCCCCCATTTTCATATGAAGATTTCTGCTTAGGGGGTTGAGCTCAAAATTTTGTTCTTACGTTTTTTGAATGCTCCTTAACATCTCCTGATTCTGAGCTAATTTTTTTTATTTTTGCGTGGTTGGGGGGTCAGCTGAACAGAGGTTTCTGAATGCAACCCTTTAGAAAAAGCCACACCTT